>NDGN011534534.1:0-14221 GCA_002564285.1 Tympanoctomys barrerae
AAACCAAAAGAACCCTATTTCTGGCAGCCCTTCCTCTAATGGCCTCAGCAGCTGTAAGGCCCTATGCCAAGCCTCCTCACTCACCAGCTGCCCAGCCAGCAAGGGCATGTACTCGATGATGGCCAGCCGTACCCGCCACTTGGCATCCTCAGCCAGCTCCACAATGGCAGGGAGCAGGGACTGAGAGAGCTGCCGGATGCCGATCACCTCGTTCACACAGTCCAGGTTGGAGATGATGTTCAGCCGCACCTCAGGGCACTGAGGAGAGGACAGGGGAGCTAAGAGAATGCCCTGCACCCGCGTCCCAGAACAAGGGGAGACGAGCTCAGCTCCGCCTGTTCACTTAAGCAACTTCTCCCAAGGGCGACTTCACTCAGCCCGTTCTAGGCCTGGGGACAAGAAGGAGGCACACACGAAGCGGGGAACAGATTAAGTGAAGAGCTTTTAAAACCACGTGGCAGGATCACCACAACGTGGAGAATCCAACGCTGCAGGATCACAAGTCATGCTGAGCCATTCTAGCGTGTAGGAATCACAAGGAGAAACTGCAATATTGTGAGGGGAAAAAAAGAGCACAAACATGACTGATCCTGCTCTGCCGCCTGACAGCAAGAGCTCCTCACTGGGCACCAATCTGTGATGTAAAATATCCACGCAGCCACAAAGTGAGGCCACGGCTCTTATGAGTCCAGCGGGGCTGTGGTGTCCCGCAAGCGAAGTGACTGCCAGCTTGCGCCCAGGGAACATGCCTCAAACAGCCCTCCACGCCAGCACAAAAGCTGTCCGCTGAGAGAAAACACTTTTGGGGGAGTGTGCCTTTTCATTGGGATCAGTACACATCTGCAGTACATGCGTTCATCGTGGGAATTGGCACATGTACAAAATGCATCCTAATTCTCTTTTATAACCCAGCTCCCTCTCTTCTGAAAGCATGTTTTTGAACTGCTTCCAACGACCCACATTATGAGTGCTGGTTCAGTGTGTACCAAAACACACCCCAGCTACTTCTACAACGCACACAAAGACATTTATGAAAGAAACACACAAACATAACTAGTTCTTGTTATCTGAACTAGAGCCTTATCCTGCATCATCTGCTTCTGAACGACAGATACTGTAAGTTACTCCTCTCCACATCTCCCTCTGAGCATGCGGTGGAGAAGTAAGGGCTGAACTAGGTCAATGACCAAGCAAGCGAGTGTACAGCAGGTTCAGCTCTTCAAAGTCTGCACATGCCAAGGAAGGTCCGGCCCATGGATGGCACAGAACTTCTAAGCCCCTTGAACATCCTACTCGGTAACACTGTCTTGGGCTGGGGAGATAGCTCAGCAGCTTAAGTGCTTGCCTAGCAAGTGCAATGTCCTGAGTTTGATCTCTGGTACAAAAAAACCAGAAAAAACAAAAAAAAACAGTGTCTTGGTTTACCTGGGTCTTGGGCCACAGTGGACAGTCTACCTCACCACTGCCATTTGTGGTGGGGCCTAGGGCTGCTTGGTATCTGACCTCTGAAGAGGTAGAAATTGAGTAACTAACATCAGCCACAGGACAATCCAGGGCTGTGCACACCATCCACCAAGGAAACCCTGGCCCCATGCCGGAGCCTCTGGCTGGTAACCCCCTGGATGTGTTGCCAGGTTCTGGGGAAAGTAAGTGGCATACCCACAAATCCATTGGGAGCAAACTGGCAACACAATTGGTCTGTCCCACACTTTTCCTTCGCTGTTTTCAATGTGTCCCTGCGCTGAGTTGAAATGATACACGTAGTGCGAAGGTTTCTCTAGGTTCTTCACCTAAGAGTGGTCTTGGGACCCAGACACAGCTAACAACGGATAAAACTGGCAGTCACTGGGAAGCTTACTTGGAACCCCCAATATAAAATTCGCCAAGGGTTCCCGACAGTTCTTTTGTGAAAAGCATGACTGCCTTTTATCAAAATAAGATTCTCCGTGAGGAACGGAAGACAGCCAATATTGTGCAAGCTTGTCTGAAGGGCAAAGACGTCTCAGAACCAAGAGCCGCCCTCCTCATACTGAGTCAATTTGTTCCTTCAAGCCCAGGACACTCAGGGAGGGGGCACGCATCCGACGCTCATCCAGCTACTGTCTTGTTTTTCTGTCCCAGCCTTTCCACGGTCCACTCACTCCTTGGAATGTTTGTGCAACAGCGTTCACCTGTGCTGCACGAAAAGGATTCAAAGGCAAGCTGACTTAGCTCTCCTCACAGGATGCTGCATCTAAAGTTTACAAAAGCTTCCTTGTCCTAGAGGCACCAAGAGTCATCTCAGTGTTCTCCTCCCAAAGCAAAATTTAAAGAAAAAACGTTTCCTACCAAAAGTTTTACACCTGACATAACCCTCTGCTTTGTTCTTAATTGGGTCCCCTAACTAACGGCTCTTTAGGACCTGAGCCCACCACAGGTATCCTGAGACTTGTCTCAGAAAACGAAAACAAAAACAAAAACGCCCCTATCACTAAGCTGCTTATACATCCTCCCTTCTCTCACGACTTCTGGAGTGGGGACTGCCTATGTGACCACCTTCATCTGTCTGGAGTATGAGCAAATTTGCACACGTACCTGTCCAAATCTACAACCAGCTTATGTTATGAAAGGGCTCCATTAAGCAAAAAGAGACTCAGATAAACACTATTACTAGTCAGCTTGGACCTTCTTGGCCCCTGTAGGCCCCTCCCTTGGTCTTTCTGAACATTCCAGCCACCTCACTCATCTTTTCTTTGCACTGGCCTCAGGGATCTTTTCTAACATCCAGATGCCCCAGTTCCAAAGCTTGCCCACAGATTCAAATCCAAAGTCCTTCCCTCACGGTCACCCCTGGCCTCTCCAATCATGACCAGAAACCTCTCTTGTCCTCTGTGGTCATGTGACCAGCTCTAACTAATGGGTAGGAGGTACTGTAAGCAGACAGATGATTGCTGTCCCTAGGAGGGACTACCTACTACCTACTCAAATGTAGTAGCTGAGCAGTCACCTGAGAGCCATATAGAGTTCAGGTTAGCAGGGCTACTCCCCAGGATGGCACTAAGGTGAGAGAAAGGATTCTGTCTTATTTAAGCCAAAGTATTCTGGGCTCTCTAGTTCAGCACCCTCCATGACTCCTAAAGAGCTCAAGGACCCAGCACAGCACCTGCAGCACCTCAGCAAGCCCACAAGAATGCCTGCCCACACGCCTCTCCCAGCACCAGTCTAGGAAGACCTCTGAGAATCAAGATTGCCTTGACTTCTCTTTTTCATATCCGCAAGGCCAGGAACAGGGCATGCACAGAGGCAAGGATAAACCAAATGATGGTGACAAAACAATCAGTGATCGCACAGATAGTGGCGTCCACGATCAACTCAGCGAAGATCTGGTGCCTCTTGAGAGTAGGAGACTCCTAGGTGACCTGGGGAAGGAGCCGACCATGTCACTTCCAGAAACACGGAGCTGAGACCCCTCAGCCCTCTTACCTCATCCTTCAGCTGAGCGAGGAAGAGGGGCAGGAGGTGCTCAATGGTGTTATCTTTACCCAAGATGGGTGAGAGGCCCATGATGACCGAGGCCAGGGCAGACTTGACATGCTGGTTGGCATCTGACACCAGCTCCTGAAAGGAAGAGGCAGGGGGGCCCCTGAGGTGAGGAAAGCCCTGCAGCAGCACAGAAGACCCCGAAGCCAGCTCTGAAGAAGCCCTGAGAAAATGGCCACTGCCTGCCCATCCTGCTCAGGCAGCAGGGGCACCCAGCAGCAGGAAGGGGATGCACACTGCGCTTCCTTCCTATGCTTTAATGCCCCCCCCCACACCCAAGGCCCAAGTTCTGTGGGTTAGGAGACTCAGCTGCTCTGAAGGGCAAGCACTCTGTCCTCTGAGGTGAGCACCAGGCCACAGGCTCTGCCTATAGTAAGGACTCTTAGCCCTTCCAATCGCAGTGTTATGTGGCCCTACAGGGCTGGGAACCCAGCTTGCCTCCAGCAGTCCCAGTGCCCAGAATCCTTCCTTTGGAAGCCTCACACTCAGTCTGTTCCTCCCAACGAGCTCCCCGTTACCTTGATGCAGGGCAAGATCTGGGTCATGATCACATTCTCCCGACAGTCAGCTGAGAGATTTTCACAGAACTCTGCAGGCGAAGGAGGTAGGGAGAGTTGAGACGTGATGTCTAGATCCCATCTCCAGCCCCCTGGACACTCCACCCACCTCAGTACACTCTGGGCACCGGCACCAACCTTTGACCTTGTGGGAGGCTGCGGCCCTCACCTCGGCCTCACAGTCCTTCATTAGGTTCTGGAAGGCAGGGACCAGGTCTGTCTTTGTGATCTCAGGCCCCACCGCTTTCTGGAGCTGCAGATAGGGACAACAGGGGTGGAGTGAGTAAGCAGGGCTGGCAGCCACTCTGGGCTAATGAGGCCAAAGAAAAGGCAGCAGAAATAGTGGCCAGAGCACAGGCAAAGGAGCCACCCAGAATTCCAAGCCCCACCACAGTGCCTGACTCCAGGCAAGGCTTTCACCGTAGCAAGTCGTGGCTTCCTAGAAACAAAAGTAGAACTGTTTGTACTACGAACACCAATAGGTATCCTTACTATTCAGGTAATTTTAGTTGTTTTTAGATACTGATGCAAAAACATTGTAATGATACAGCAGTGGAGTCCCGCAGTCCATTCAGAGAGATCTCACTGCTCAAACACCTGAGGACTGTGATGCTCCAGCAGGAAACCACAGCGCCTGTACACAGTCCAGCCCTTCCCCTCAGAAGGGCTGTGTCCCTTGACCTACCTCTGTGAACTTATCAGCCACCATGTAGCGGACGCGCCAGGATTTGTCCTCAGCGGCCTGGCGCAGAGTGGGCATGACCAGGGCCTCCAGGTCCTCCTGGGGCAGCAGCTGGGCTATGTTCACGCACGCCTCCACTGCCAGCAGCCGCACAGAGTCCTGGGGTGAGGAGTGGGGCGGGGTAAGTCGACACAGGCCCAGCTGAGCTCCGGGGTTCCCTCCAGGGCAGGCCCACCAGACGGGGGGATGGTGGAGGGCCGGGAGCACTCTGACCTGCTCATCGGAGGCCAGGTTGGAGAACATGGGGATGATCTCACTCTTCACGTTGTCCAGCTCCAGCACCTTGGCAAACTCCCCCAGCTTGGAGGCTGCGGCCCGCCGCACCATGGGGGTATCATCTGAGCACAGGTTCCGAAAGTACCTGGGGTGGGAATGGTGCTCAGGAGGAGGAGCCGTGGGGACCCCAAGAGGGCAGGCAGCACAGCGGGGAGGCGCACCAAGCACCCTTAGCTGCGGGCACTCAAGTGTTGGCTCTGCTCGGGGGACCTTGCACAAGTGATGGCCTCTGATATGGGGCTGATAGCAAAAGTAGCTACAAGGCCAGGGTGAGAAAGCTTGCCTGAGGTAACTGGTGGGAGACCCCCCCAGGACCCATCTGCACAGACCGATCCACAATGGGAGGGGCTCCAAACTGTATGCCCATGTAAAATACTAAACTAAGACACCACAGACAGGCCTTCTGTTGCAGTGGGCGCCTCAGTCGGAGGTGCACGGACAGGGACACCTATCTGATCCCACAGGAATGGCTCAGGATCTGGCTTGATGCTCAGATGCCTGAGAAGAGGGTGTGTTCACCAAGGGTTCTGGACTGGGGCAGGTCTGCCATAACGTCAGACAGTATGCTGACTGTTTTAAGTGCAAGGCTTTGCTCTAAGTACTTTCTACATAAAGATTCTTCCAACAGGCCGTGGGGGAAGGAGTCTGAGAAGGAGCACCGAGGCACAGTGTCCTCAGAGCACACTCAAGGACAAAGACCCCACCCCCAGGGACAGTAAGGTGGTGAGCAGAGCTGGTGTTCCGGACACCAGGGGCCCTAGCAGTCTGGAGGGGCAGACCTGCTAGGGTTGCTTGTGAAGAGGGGCAGGCAGGGACTCACTGTCGGAGCTCTGCCTTCACGGCACTGGACACGCGGGGATAGCACACGGAGAAGAGGCCGCAGGCTGAGGTGCGGGAGGTGAACCAGTCGCCGCCCGCCAGCCGCTTCACGAGTGGCACGAAGTGGGCCTCCAGGTCCGAGGGCGAGTGCTCATGTGAGATGGCCCGCAAGGACTCCACGGCCTTGTCCCGCACCACCGTCTCTTCCACTGTGGCCAGTGACTCCAGGGGCGGCTGTCATGAGAACACACATCACTTACTGCACAGCGTGTTCCCCAGGCCCTCAGCTCTGGAGCCATCTTGAGGCTCATTTCCGAGACTTCTGGTTGGCCCTTCCCACTCCACATCTGGTGAGCCTCCTCTGAGGGTCTGTACTGAGAAGCCCTTGAAAGAGCTTCAGTGGGGTCCACAAACCTTACAATCATTCCAGTCCCTTCCTGAGGAAAGGGCCACCCTGCCTTTGGCTTTCAGAGTGCACTGATCAGCACTGACACTGGCTGACACCCACACGCTCTTTGTGTGGCAGGGCCACTGCAAGATTCCATGCTGGGGGCTTAGTCGGCCTCGCTGAATCCTGGCAAGCATCCTCTCCTCATTTTAGAGGACGAATCTATGCAAGAGACAGGCTTAGGAACCTGCAGAGGCCAGCCTCGCTGAATCCTGGCAAGCATCCTCTCCTCATTTTAGAGGACGAATCTACGCAAGAGACAGGCTTAGGAACCTGCAGAGGCCAGTAACAGTTACAAGCCAGGATCCCGAACCAGGACACCTGGCTCTCTCATTCTCACCCAAACAGCACCCCCTCTTGGTTTCCAACCGCCTTCACAGTCTAGCAATCACCCGCACAGACAGGACAATGGGTAGTCTGCCAGAGTCAAGACCATACTGTGCTACTTCTTAGACACGTGACAGGCTGCTCAACTCTGGTGGCTCTAGGTGGCTTCTCTATTGAGAGACTCTTCTCACTATAAAGCGTGGCCAGAAAAATGCCAATCACAGTGATTGTCAGTACTCAGTATGCACCATGGACTGTGCTGTGGGCTTAAGTCAGTTATATGAGGGTGTAATAGCCCTCAATTCACAAAGGACCCCAAGAGGTCCAGTTGTTCTCAGAAGTCACATACCCAAGGAGTGCAGAGGCTCACCTGTCTCTAAGCCTCTGCCCTCCATGCAGTGCCAGCTGGGCCTGGTGCTGCTCAAACATGGCCCAGAAACAGCACAGGCAACAAGCACTAGCTCAGCCTACAGCACAGGCAGCCGCACTGCCTACAGGGAGAAGCTGATGGCTAAGGCCTGTGCTACAGATCACAGTCTCTCCCACATCCTTCTTCCTTTGCCCTAGTGGGCAGGACCACACCTGACTCCAAGGACGAGGACAGCGAGGGGCCTCCCTGCTTCCACACTCACCAGCAGGCAGTGCACGTATTCTGGTCCTCCCACCAGAGTGGTGAAGGTTCCCAGCTGTTCCGCCAGTGCCAAGAGGACCTCATCCTCGTCGTAGATGGTGTCTGTGGGGCAAAGACAGGCTCTGTGACACTCGTCGCACAAAACACAGTCTGATCTTTCATGCTCCCATTGTTATATTGTGGGCATGATTACCACTGTACTATATGTGAGCAATGTAAGGAACAATGAAATCGGTCTGAGATGACCAGTTAACAGGTAGAAACGCATT
The DNA here is from genome assembly GCA_002564285.1 of Tympanoctomys barrerae. NCBI lineage: Eukaryota > Metazoa > Chordata > Mammalia > Rodentia > Octodontidae > Tympanoctomys > Tympanoctomys barrerae. The sequence goes on from NDGN011534534.1 coordinate 7,589, forward strand.
TCAAATGGGTCCTGCCCATATGTAGACCCTTTCGCTAGGGCCTGCCAGCACCATGCAGACCAGTGATGGAGAACCAGTGCCATCTGTTCCATAGCACACCATCACGGGTTCAGACTGTTCCCTCAGGCTCTGCATCCCACTCCTTCTAGACCCCGTCCCGCCCCACAGTACAGGGCCGACACTTAGAATGTGATGTCCCGCTCAAATCCGGCAGGTGCCCCTTTCAGCTGACACCACTGCACTGGAGTTCACCTCCTTACCTGTCAGGAACGGCAGGAGCTCACTCCGGGTCCGTTCGACCCCTAGGGCCAAGGCAATGGTGGAAAGCTTCTTGATGCTATTGAGGCGCAGCTAATGAAAGAGTAAGAGGGGAGAATGTCAGGGATCCCAGACTCAGAAGAGATGTGCAGCTCTGGAAGCAGTCAGGCCCGTGCCTGGAAGGCTTGGGACCTCTGTGTGAGCATGCTCAGCACTAACTTGGTTAACACTTACCAAGTATTCTGCGGCCCCAAATGAACCACTGAACAACAACACAGATAACAGCGTTAGCAGAGACTCCAGAGCCCCCTCTGGGTCTTATGGAGCCCACGGCCTACTCAGGTGCACATTCTAAAATCTTCCTCCGATTTCCCCTCTTCACCAACACACGCTGCTCTCTGATTCAACCTTCCCTCGCACCAAGCACCACCTAAGCAGCGAGGCAATGCATTCCAACAGCAGAAGCCAAATCTCCACATGCCCAGCAGGAGACAGGTGTCGTATTTGACCTTTACGCCTGTTACGGTCTGTGTCTGGTTGTCTCCCCAAAGCCTCATGCAGTCCACGGCATGGGCTTCTAGAGTCTGTGATGAATTCATGATCCGATGCTGGGATTATGGGTGTGAGTGCTACAGCCCCGGGGGCAGATCCCCTGAATGCAATATGGGGAGGGCAGAGAGACTTGCTAGCGGCCACAGCTGCTGCTCCTCGTCCGGCTCTTTGCTGTTTTCTGCCACTCCATGAACTTGGAGCCTTGGAGCCAGCTGTGTATGGACTAAAACCTCTACTGACTGAGCTAAATAAACCTTTCCTTCCTTAATTTTAGTGTTGGTTATTTTGTACCAGCAATGACAGAAAAGTAACTAGGACAACACCCATGAACTCATTAATTCTCACAGCAACCTTTAAGACTGGAGCTATTTTCTCCACTGCTTTACAGAGGAAAACAAGCTCAGGGAGCAGAAGTTCCTTCTCAACATCGCAAAGTTATGATGTCATGGAATAAGCATCCAAACCCTGGCCTACTGGCTAGCAATGATGACAAAAGAACAAACATCATCATGACGTTACTATAAAAACAGAAGTAGCATTATCAATAGTACTACCGGTATTATTACTAGTGTAATAGGTTGAATAATGGACTGTCACATATATGAGCTTTCATTCACTGTTCCTAGCTCACACTCCCACCTCCAGGCAGGCCACAGAAATCAGTTTCTCTCCCCATACAGGAGTAACAGAAACATTCATCTCCAGCCTTTGTCTTAGAGCTGGGCCAAGTGGAATTCTCTGACCCGCCTTATCTGACACTGAACTATAGAACCACCACTTTGGAATGGGCTTCGTCCCACACCTGCAGGGAGGGTGCTGCACAGACCAAGAAGAACGCGGAAGCAAACAGGTCTTCCGCGGTTTCCTGGCTCAGTCTATGAGCTGCAGGTCACAGCCTGTTTGTTCTACTATATTCTGGCACAGCTGCCCATGCTCAGTCATGCCCAGGCAAGGCAGCCTGGGATAAGGTGTGAAACACTTCTAGACAGCTGAACACATGGAGGTTCCTGGGGGCAGCAAACTCAGAGGGCACAGCAGCCTTTTCCTATCCCTCACCTTGTGCATCTCTTCATCTATGTCCTGTGAAATATCCTTTGCAATAAATCAACAGGAAGTATTTCCAAGTCCCATGAGGAATTTGAGCAAATTAATCAAACCCAGGAAGGGTGCTGTACGTATCCTGATTTATAGCCTGTTGGCCAGAAGCACTAGTGAAACAACCTGGGGCTCACACCAGGCACCTAAGGTCAGTACTGAGGAGGAAGCTGATGAGAGGACCAACCTCAACCTGTGGGACCAGACACCATCTCCTAGCAGACAACTGGATTATAGGATACACAGCCAAACAGCTGGTGTCCGCTTGTTTGCAGGTTGGGGAAAGTCTCATACCTTTCAGGGTCACAGAATTGGCTGTATTGTGGTAAGGGAACAGAGGAAAAGCAGACAGTTTGGTTTCCCAAAGTATAACTTTTAAGTAGAGGGTTGGCTCTAGATGAACTGACAGTGTCCTCTTAAAAGTCAAAAATGGAGAAGACACAGAAGTTCATAAAAGACATGGCCAAAGGAAGATGGAGGGCAATTTCAGGACAATGCATCCACAATCGTAAGAACACCCAGAACTGCCAGACAGAGCCCTAGAAGTTAGGAGAGGGGTACAGGGAACAGATCTCCCTCAGAGCCTCCAGAGAAACCAGCCCTACCAAACCTTGATTTTACACTTGTGGCCTCTACAACTGTGAAAGGTTAAAGACATTGTTCTATACTACATGGTTTGTGGTGATCTGTTGCAGCAGCTCCAGAGGAAAAAAATGCAGATAACAGGCCTAACTTGAGACTTCTCCACCTCAAGGAAACTGAGTGTCAGAAAGGTAGACACCCAGCTAGATCAGAACCAAGAAGCTGGGGTCAAAAGGCAGCTGCTGAGTGCTGGCTAAAGGTGGCACCCTCGTTAATGTCATTCCATTTCCATCGGCACCTCTCCAATCCTGGGCCCAGGCTGTCTCAAGAACACAACGAAGGCCTAAGTGACAGTGGAGCACAGGAGCTGGAGAGGGAGCCATGATACTCACAAAGGAGAATCCTCTGCCTGGAAGAAGTGGCAGAAGACAGGGACTGGGACAAGGTGAAACAGGCTCTCTGTTCCTGCCCTTCTCCCTGGCCCTATACAACTGGAGAAAGCTCGATGTTCTGCACAAGTAGGGCTCTCTGGTCAGGCTTAAGTGCCTCTCTGGGGTCACAGAGTAAACAATCTAAGGAAGTGCTCTGGTCAGAAACACATGTGCCAAGTTTGTCATACAATGTCAGAGGCTTTCAGACCACTTATGCTTCAGGTGGCCCCAAAACTTCATCTTGGCAGGTAAACCACCTCAGGATGAAGTACTACAAGACCTGGAACTCATTTTCAGTCACAAAATCATACATGCAGACACACCTACAGGAAGAAAAACCAAATCTGCCCGACATTCTGCTCAGTGGACCTGAGCTGTAAGCGTACAGGTGCTCGCTGTACTGGCTGAGAGGTCAGCACAATTTTTCACAAATGGTCAAGAAATACTTGCAGCTTTGCAGGCCACAATATTTCTGTCCCAACCACGCAACTGTGCATTCCACAGCAGCCATAAAACCAGACAGTATAAACAAAGGCATGAGGCAGCGAATTTGATCACAGGCTACACTTTACTGTCCTTTGCACCAGTGTTTCAACGTTCTTATATCTACAGTTTTTCTTAACAAAACACCATGGGGAAGCCAGGGAGATGGCTCAGGGGCATAAGTGCCTGCCTGGCAAGCGCAAGGTCTTGAATTCGATCTTTGGAATAAACAAACAAACAAATAAATAGAAAATAAATACATACATACATACTGTGGGGAGTACTGACATAGTTGCTGTTTGCATACCTCTTTTCCTTCAGGTTAAAGCCAGGTTTTCCTCTTAGCTGAGCTACAGGCCAAGGCCACCAAAGGTTGGCAGTAGCCCAGAGGACAGTGGCAATAACCATAATAATCACAAACATAGTAACAACAACGATTTCCTCCTGTGATTTTCTGAGGCACTGTCTTGCCATGCTGTTTAGGCTGGCCTCAAACTTCCGATAATCTGCAGGGACTCGTTGGTGTCATGGTACATGCCAGGGAGAAATGGCAGCAGGAATGAGGAAAAAAATAAGCAGACAACAATTAAGCTTAGATAGAGGTCTGTTTGCCTGATTGTCAAAGGACCCAAAGAACAACATTAGGGACGTTTATTTATTCCTTTGCAAAGTTGGTATCAGAAGACAACGTCTAGTGAGCAGAAATTGTCCAGGCAGGACGTTTTTCTCAAGACTGAGGTAGCTTGATTGCTCTAGGCACTGAGGCCTCGCTCTGCCTTCCCACATATGATCAGTTTCCAGCTTCAGCCACTCCCAACCGCAATCTCTTGACCTAAACCTCACCAGCGTGGACTTACAGGCATGCAATACCAGAGCTAGTAACAACAGTAATTGACTTCATTTTGCTTGCATGTGTTCGACATGGACAAAGAACACACGTAATCTGAGAACCAAGTGTGCTCTGAGGCTTTGTTTCTAGAATCCTCACCATATAGGTGAGAATGCTAACATGGAGGAAGCAATGGAGGCATAAGTAGAACCAGGCCATCGGAGTCAATTTCTACATCACACTTTCACTGAGGAAAGATTTCCAAGACACAGGTGTCAAAATCAGGTCTCCTCTCCCATGACACAGAACTGGCTTTAACATTCTAAATTTGGTTTCTTAACCATGTCCACTGACTTGTTCAAGGAGACACTACTGTGAATGCTCAAAAAAGGAGGGCTGGTATTTCACAGGCAAACCACCTAGATTCGAAGCTAAGAGGCTGGATATCAGCTGTGGGTCTTAAGTAATCTTTGGATCCTTAGGAGCCTCAAATTCTTTATTTGTGAAGAGGTGATAGTTCCTGAGGACACTAGTAGCATCAAGGAAGAGCAATAATGGTGACTATGGCACCCCACACTGCTGACAGCATCCTGACTTTGCTTGGGTCACCATAAAGGACAAGATGGCAGATGGCCACGTGTCCACCCATACTTCTACTCTTTCATGATGGCCAGATAACAAGGGCAAATGATCCCCATGGTGCTCACTATGCTACAAGCGCTGTTCTAAGTGCTTTAAAGTTCCATTTGATCCTCACATCCCCATGAAGGAATATAGGGCATCTATCTGATGGCAGGAAGAAAGAGGCCCAGGGAGGTCAAGTAACCCTGTCCACAGGCGGCAGAGCCAGGATCTGAGCCTCACCTGTCAGGCTCTTACCCATACACCATGGATTCCTATGTGCTTCTTCACAGGGGCAGGCGGAGAGCAGTGATGCCATGGACACCCTTCGCAGGTCTAGTATTGATCATAATATTAAAATAGAGGTCAGCATCACCAACACAAGACATGGGTTCAGGCACAGGTCCTGTTTATAATATGCTATTGTTACTGTACTTCATCATAGAAGGGAAGTCAAATTTAAGTTTAAAGTAAATAAAAAGTGCTACTTTTTTATGCAAATTCATGCATTTGCCTGGAAACTTAAGAGAGTAGCACCAGGTTTTAGGGTCTTACTATGTAGTTCATCTGGAACTGTAGCTTAGGGTGAACTCAAACTTCCAGAGATCCTACTGTCTCAGGCTCTGGAGTGCTAGTATTGCAGGCATGGGCCACTATTCCTAGCTAGAAGTGTTCTTGATAGAATGCGGCCACACATTTTTTTTTAAATGCAGTGGGACTATAATGGGTAAAATTTCAATAGCCATAGGGTAATTTCAGTAGGCCTTAGGGTAAGGAGAATGGAGGATAATCGGAGTACAATGGTAAAAGCTTCAGACCAGAGCACCTTGGGCATACAGGTACTTGGCTGCCACCAGACTTTTTGATTACTAGTCAGAGACAAACTTCAAGTTCATGTAAGCCCTGCTCCTTTCAGTTTTCCTACCACTCACAGCCAAGCTTGGTCCCGGCTTGACTCAGCACACAGCATAGGTCTGCACAAAGAGACAAATGACAAGTCTCTTGGGAGCTCCAGGAAAGACCCTTTCTAGATAAAGGGGAGGAGGATGGCAAGAACCTCTCTGTCCTAGGCTGGCCCTGCTTTTGGAGTGGCTGACGAAGATAGCAAAGATTGTGGCATTCCCATGACCACAGGAAGCAGATCCAAGAATGGCATGCTCTGACCCAATTCTGTGACCTTTGTAGTTGCTGAACTTGTGTGGATGATGGTGGTGCAGGGAGGTCCTTGCTTGTTTAAATGAATCTTGGCTGGATGCTCTCTAGCACTCCCAATAGAGCATCCATCAGCATCACCAGTTAACTCAAGCAATCTGTGCCTCAATCATACACAGTCCACAGCACTTTCACTGTCCACATTCCCAGCAAGCTCCTGTGCACACACCGCCTGAAGACCTAACAACACCCAGCCCCTTCCTTGTATGAATCCACAGGACTCTACTACTCTGAAGACTCATTGGCCTTCGACCCACAGAGCTGTCCTTGACACCAACATGTACAACCTGGACCCACAAGTGCCATGCCTTCCCTTCACAGTCAGAATGAAAGCCTCAGTGGCTTGCAAGGCCGGACACCTGCCTGCTGAGCCACTGTCACGCCCCTTGCCCCATGGGTGCCTGTCACAATGGTTCCCTTGACAATTGACAAAACCGAAATAACAAATGGACTTTGTTTTCTGGACTCTGCTCCAAGAACTAGCCCAGGGTCTGGTGCATAATAGATGTTTAGTAAATACTCACAGGACAAATTTCTTTTTAAATTATTTATTTATTTGTGTGTGTGTGT
>NDGN011534538.1:1070-13619 GCA_002564285.1 Tympanoctomys barrerae
AAAAAAAAAAAAAAAAAAAAAAAAATGATGCCTGTATTTCCTCTTCTCCAAGAAAACAAAATCTCATTTTACTTGCTGTGAAATTGGAATGCTTATGATGATCTTGATAGAAAGCATCGAAAATATGGATGCAAAGGACAATTAAAGAGGTACTGAGCCCAGGTTTCATTGACTGACACAGTCTTGGGAGTCTTGCCTTCCTGTGAGATCTCTGCAAAGGGCTAAAGAGCGTGTTATGTGATCCTCTCAGATTTATCAGAGGTGCACACTAGCCTAAATCAGGAGATTTAACAATGCAAGTGAAAAAGAGATAATCATGATAATGCTGAGGATAAGGCAGAAGATGAAAAACAAGGTGATGTTTATGATGGTGTTCACAGTGCTACTTCTGTGCAGCATGGAGCAGAAAAGGGTGAGACTACCTGGCACAGAATGAAACTTTTAAGTCCCAATCAGCACTTTTTAAGCTTACAGGATGGTGACAGTCCTGTTAAGGGAGGGAGGCTTTCACTTTGAGACCCTTTGGCCTGCAGGAAGCAACAGAGTTGCAGGCAGAAGAACTGGGATGATTGGGGGAGGCCAGAAAGGAGCCCAGTCCTGAGGATCAATAAGCATCCAGGGAAGAGTCCTCACACCAGAAATCAGAAAAGTCTGTTGGGCTACTCTGACTGCCTTCTGAGGGCCAGATTCATGCAGAGCCTTGAGACAGAGAACCATCCATGTAGGTGAGGTCTTCCGCGGGGGGCGGGGGGGAAGCACCAGTAAAGCCTTGTCTGCAGTGTCAACTTGGTCAGCTGAAGCCATGCTGAGAGTCATGGAGAAAACACCTGAAATCCAGATTGTCTCAGAAGGAGCTTACTGAGGAAAGCTGGGGATCCCAGAACCTGTCTCCAACTCAGTATGCCTGCTAGGGCTGCTGGCCTGTCCAGCTCATCATTCCTCAGCAATCACCAGTGCTCCTGGGCTGATCTCCTCACTGGACTCAGGCCCACTCCTGCCTGGTAGCGTCTCCTAAATGCAAGAACTGACTTCAGAGTGCAGGTCCTGTTTTCAGGTGAAATCTCTGGTGGAAGACACTCTGAAGAATGACATTCAGTCTCCCTTGTGTCGCATCTCTTTCCACTGGACTGTCCTTGTTTTCTGACAGGATGCTCACAGGAGAAGAACCTCTGACATCAACACACTAAGGTTAAAACCTTCAAAAAGAGTGTGGTGAGGACATTGACAGAGGCATTGGAGGCAGAATTATAATTGTATGGAAAGTCTGGTTTCTGCCACTTTTAACAAGATTACATTAAACAGTGCTGAAAGATAAAAAACACAGAGAGGAATAAATGCCCAAAGCCTGTAGCTACTCTTTGGGTAAATAGGGATGTCAGTAGGCTGAGAAATTACCATTTGCAAAATAATCTTATAAGTTGCCATAAACTCTCAAAATCTGGTTGTCATTTCTCCAATCAAAAATCATGCATCAAATGATGTCACTAAAACCCTTATGACACATGAATAACTTTTTTTTTCTGTATTAGGACAAGGTCTACAGGGTTTCACTATGTAGATCAGACTCGTAGTGATTCTCCTGTTTTCAGCCTCCCGAGCACTGGGATCACAGGCATGCACCACCATGCCCAGTCTCAATTGCCATCTCAGCATGTCCCCTGGGCAGAGCCTGCATGGCAGGCCTGGGATAACTTGTAAAACAATGACAAGAATGAAACAAAAATGCACCAGAGGAGAAAGAAGAAAAAGATGAGGCCTCTATGGTCCAGCTCCTCATGTGTGAAATATCAACAATGGTCCTCAGCAGGGCTCTGATGATTCAGGCCCAGGCTCCTGGAAGAACAAGGGCTCTGTTAGGTTCAGGGTAACTGGAACACTGATCTGAATGAGACAGCAATCCCATAGTCCACCCATGAAAGATGTTGCTATTGAAGACCTCAAAGGCCAGGAGGAACAACCTGGAAGAAGTTCGAGTCTGACCCAGTTTCCTACCTGATCAAAAAGCCCCTAACAGGTGGCAAGAATGTCCCCCAAGTGTCCACAACCATGAGCCTCAAGGTAACAGGTAATTTGCATCATCAGCAAACACTCTCCAACCCTAAGATTTTAATGGAATAACATGGGACTGGCAGAACCCAACTGTGTTTGTCATCTCAGCAAGCAGAGCTCAGGCTCTGGGACATCAGTAAGATGACCTGGACCTGTTGTCTTCTCCTCCTCTTCTACACAGCTGACATGAACATCTTTGTGCATAGACCCACCTCCCACATGACAAAAATTGGATTCTGATGCAAACCCTGAGGTGGGCCTAGGCATACTTTCTGCGAGGCCCTTGGGTAAGATCTCTCATCCTCAGGCCTTTTCCCTGTCCTCATTTGCAAGTTCCATGGCCTCTATCCTGACAGAGCCTCCTGCCATGTCAGTGGTGCCAGGGCAGAGAACCACAATCACCTGCTCTGGGGAGAATCTCTCTCAACATTATCCTCACTGGTACCAGCAGAAGCCAAGCCAGGCCCCTGCAACGTTCAACTACATGGACAGTGAATGGCTGATTCCTGAAAGATTCTCTGGCTTCAACACGGGACACAGAGCCACCTTGACCATCACTGGGACCCAGCCTGAAGATGAAGCTAACTACTACTGTCAAGGTTACTATGACAATGCTAGACTCAAAGCGACACAGACAGATGGGACAGTGAGACAAAAACTTCTCATCAGCCAAGCTCCATGGACCTGCCTGCCATATTTACAATGACAGGAGTCACCCTGTCCAGTGGGGTGTAAGTTTCTAGTCCTGTGTCCACCCTTTTATTCCTAAGAGATATGTACCAGATGCATGGACCTCTCCAGCTGCAACTGATTTGATTGTCACCGAAGCAGAAAGGTTTTACTGAATTTATTTGTGTGCACTTAAGGAACAGAAAACCCAAAGCACAAGTGTCACTGTACCTATGATTGTGAAGAAACATTTCTCTGGGACACCTCCTTTCTCGTCTCAGGAGGAGTCAGTGGATGTTTGCAATGTTGAGCATCTCATGGCAAGCTTTCCTGGCAGTCTTCACGCAGGACCTGCCTGGAACGGCCTTGTCAGTGGCATGATATGTGGACTTAAGGAGAAAACAGCCAATGGTATCAGAGTTTTTCAGATTCTGGAATTTTTTAAGGTTCTTACTCTCCCTGATGAGAACTGGGATTCTATGGAAGATGCAGATTCCCTAAATATAAGGGTTTAGAAAAAGTGCTGAGGGGAAAAGTGACTAATGACCTCATCTTTGTGGTCAAAAGTGTCTTTAGTCTGAAGTGAGGCTGGCCACTAACGGCACTCACCTCAGGATATCAGTGACCTTGACAGAAAGAGAAGCATGTGACATTCTCACAAGTGGACATTCACTCAACATCCACATGAAGGGCTGAGATGTGCTAAGTCAGTCGAGTGACTCAAACATGGATCATCTTCCCTTCGGGAAGCGTGTTCTTGCGGTGCTCCTCAAGGTGCTGCGGTGGTAGCATCCAGATGGGGTTCTCAGGTCTCCCAAGGTCGACTAGTCCTAGGATGACCTCAGGTACAGCAGGGATGGAAATACGGCCCACCATACTCAGTTTCTCCCACCAGCATTCCTCGCTCCTCCCGCTGGGGCTCCTTTTCTTCTCCCTCTCCTCTGCATTCTCACCTCCATGGTTTACCCTCCTCCACCATTGTGCACACAGGCTCCTACCATTGCTCATGGCAGGAACGAAAAGATTCCAGAACTTGCACACCCACCAGTGCAGGTAGGTCTGTGGCAGCACAGTCAACACCCCTGTGGTCGCCCTCTTTCCCCCGAACCATGTCAGTAACTTATCAGTGTCCTTAGTGTCCCCTTATATTCCTCAAAGCAACACATCACTACTTCTAAGTGGTCTCATGACCACTGAGCCTCAGCAAGTCACCTTGAGATCATCTTGAACTGTACTTGATATTCTCATAATTAATAAAAGGAGATCCAGAGCCCCATAGCTATTGCTGTCCCATGTTCCTACAAGACCTGTATTCTCCTAAGACTTAGATCCTCCACTAAAAGTGGCAGTAAGACACATGTTCCCAATCTGGTCAGGAAAATGTGGTCTTTTCCCCCTTCCTATGGCTGAGACAAAACCCCTGAATTCTGCAATGTAAAGGAAGGGAGGCTGGTTGGGAGCAGGTTCGCCATGGTTCCCATTCAGCCTCTGCTAGCTCCACAGCAGAGCTGAATAGTAGAGGGACATGGTAAAAATTCAGCTCAGCCAAGGTCAGCCAGGAAACAGAGAGAAAAGGAAGACAATGGGGCCAAGAATCAACCTCTCAGGTCACACTAATTGTGATCCACTTCCTATCAGGCTGCACCTCAGCACACCAAACTCAGCCCCTGAGCTCACAGAGGTATGCATCCATGGGTGAACTGTGTTCCCATCATGGAATCACCTTCCAAGCACCTGAGACTCCTGGGAGAAGCCCCAGATCCAGAGCATAGCAGGAGAGATCAGGCAACAATGCAGAGAGAAGCAGCAGGAGCCAGGCCAGCATGCCCTGCATAGAAGACCCCTCACTTGCCACAGGTCCTGCAGCTCTGACCTGCCTCCAGGGAATGCCATGGACACCACTCCCTGCTGAATAGCTAGTGATCTCAGTGGTGACCAGGCCATAGTAGGCACACTTGGTTGTCACATAGGCCACGAGACTTGCTCTGAACTTTAGCTTCAGAGTTCTCCATGCATAATTGTGGTTGTTCTCTAGACCCAAACAGCCAACATGTTGAGTTTTGGATAACTGATCAACTCTTTGACTTAAATCACTGTTCTGTAAATTTCAAGTTAAAAGCCTACTTTACTTGCTGTGAAATGGGAGCCTTATTCTTATCTTAAGAAAAGTCCCTCAATACTTGTAAAAAAAATGCAAAAGAGGCTTTTCACTTAAAGACTCAGTTAAGGTCTCAATGACCAACACAGTTTCCTGTCCTTTTTTTTTGTTGTTGTTGAGAAGAGTCTCCTAAATGGCTAAAGAAACCATCTGCTGCATGTGATGGGAACAAGTTTTGACAGGACACAAGGAAAGAGGGTTAAGTCTAATGAGAATTGTACAGTGTGCTGTTACAGGTGTCTGCACAGTGAACTGCAGATGTGGTTGATGAGGTTAAATAATTGTAGTAGAGATACTGGTAATAAAACTGATAATGATGGTGATGGTGGTAATGATGTGGATCATGATGTGAAAACATACAGCTCAAATATGTGCTAGAAATACCAGCGTTTCCACGGCATTTGGATGCTTTTATCAGAAGGCTGTTAGCATCAGATTCCACTCTTATACAAAGCTAATAAATATACATGAAGGGTGTCACAGAACATACTCTCCACCTGGACATTTTGTGCAAAGGCTACAGCTTTTTCTTAACTCTGGATTCTTTTTTTTTAATCAAAACTCAGGAAAGATGTTCAATCCTGAAACTCATGGACAGAAACTGGACCTGTTCTACCACTGTGCACACCAGAATGTCACCTCTTTGTTTCACTCCAGGCAGTTCAGGGTGGATGAAGCTGGTACAGAGTGAAACTGGTCTTCTTGTCCATGATGCTTCAGTAACAGCATCTTTGCAGTCACCTGAAGGATGGAGGCTCTTACTCTGAAGACCTTCCACCAGCACAAGGCACTAAAGCTATAGTTAGCAGCAGCTCAGCTATAGAATATTTATAGAACACCTGGTCAAACATCATAGTTCAGAAGCTAATATTCTTTTCCTTCAATGTCAAATCAGTTCTCAAACACACAAGCCAGTTTTGCCAACATGACTACAAACAAAAGAAAAATGATATTTTCCTAAACAGTTCAGTGATTGGAAGGTTTTTAGGCATGCTTTGGACAATTCCCATTTGTTAGTCTACCTTATCATCTCTGAACTTAATAAAATAAATACAGGTCAGTTTCTGAGAAAACTTAATATCCAAAATGAGTTGTGATGTAAATATAAAATACAGATCCTATGTCAAAGACCTAGCATGAGAAATGACTGTAAAACACACAAAAAGTTTCAGTCCATTCATTATAGAATTATTTTTGATATCTGGGACAAGGAGTCTTGTATCTTTGCAGAGGACAAAAGCACCATCATAGAGAGATGTGCTGGTGTGAGAAAAATGGAGATGTGGGGTGTGGGACACCTGCCTGTGTAGGGGAAGGAGCCTCAGATCAGCTCCTGTTCCATCCTCAGAACACAACTTCCATTTTGCATTGGTTATGGATGGGCCAGCCTGAGGTCATGACTGCCAGAACCTCACAGTACCATGGTTCTGGTAGCTGCTCACCTTATAAACCACATTTTCCTGGCACAACCAGGACTTAGGAATGTTTCAGTAACTATTTTGCAAGCTGTATGTTTCTCCACCATGGATGACGTGAACTTCTTCCAAAATTCTGTAGTCTATATTGACATTCTCTTGTGAGGATTTGAACTAAACACAAAGTTTCTACTGCTGATACTAATTCACTCATTACCACACAGTATCATGGATATAACTGTGTAATGTTCCCCTACCAGATGATCCAAGGCCTCCCTGTACAGTATATTGTGATAGGAAATGCTAAATTCATGTAGATGACAAAATAAAATATCATGCCCATTCCATATGCATTCACACTCTGAACCTGAACACTGAGAGGAATAGAGAATTCAGATGCTGTCTTGGTATCTCTTTCTACATCCCTTCAGATATATTATTCTGCACTGGCAAATTCTATACCAGGTACAGAAGGGTCCAGTAACATCTAGATCTGTACAAATACTTCGTCTTCCAGAATTCATCTAACTATGATGGGGCCAGATCAATAAATTAAGTAGATAGAAAAATGAACCTCAACTGCAAGTTACTTGGGTCTTCAAAGCTGGCATTTTTCTATGCTATTTTCATATTCCATCCCAAGAGGTGACATTAGAAACTTACTACTATTCATATGATACAGGTGTGAGGGGGGAGCGGGGGCTCAGAATTTATCACCTATATAAAGGTCCAGGTAGAAAATTGTTTAGAGTTTCTCAGTCACATGGAATGTACTGCATCACTAGCAAACTTAAAGGAGTGGGCATGTCTGTGTTCAGTTAGAGTTTGTATTCACAGAGAGCAACTAAAATTTGATAACTTTTAATTTTATTTTTCCTCTTAATGCTGGGAAAATTCATGTTGGCATAATATTACACTGAAAAATATTACACTGAATCCTGGCCTCATGCTCAGAGCCTGGATTTTTCCAGCAATCTCATGGACCTTTGGGAGGTAACATGCTTCTTGGTACCCAGAGAAGCCAGGCCAGGCTCTTGCGCTTGCCATCTATGGAGATAGCCACTGGCCTTCAGGGATCTTTTTTCCATATTTTTAGGGAAATGTCTAGAGGTTGTTCCGGGTATCTTTACTAGATCAGATTCATAGTGATCCACCTGTTTACAGCCTCCCTTATAGGCCTGAGCCACCATGCCCAGTCTCGATTGCTGTCTCAGTGTACCCTAGGGGTGGGGCCAGGACAGCAGGTCCAGGCTCAAACTCCAGATCCATGAGCCTGCTTGCAGGCACTTTAATCTGCAGAGCTATTTGGCTGGCCACCTCAGGGATTTCTGATTGATTCTCTGATTCCAACTCAGGGAGTGTGGCCACATTGACCACCACAGGAGTATAAGCTGGGGATGCAGTTGTCTATTACTATGTTGCAGCATACAGCAATGGTGGCAGTGTTCAGTGACTCACAGTGACAGACAGAGGAGGACATAGGATACTGTTATGCTTTATGTCTAGGTTTGAAGGGATGTGGAAAGCCTCTTGTAGCCATGGGGTGGCTTTAAAATTTGTGATAGATTATTGTGTGTGTGGGTACAGCATTCACCCTGGAGCAGGTAATTTGCACTACAGTGTAAGGAGGAGAGAAGCTAGTTAACTGCCAGAGCTGCTGTTTCTGGTTTTGCTCTTGCTGTTTGCCACTGCTATAAAAGGCTGCTCTCTACCATGTGTCATTCTGCCTTGAAGCCAGCTGAGTATGGACTGAAAACCCCATTAACTGTGAGCTAAATAAACCTTTCCTTTCTTCATTTTGGGTATCATGTATTTGTCCCAGCAATGGCAGAACAGTAACTGAGACAGAATTTGGTACCAGGAGTGGGGTCATTGTTCTGACTACCGGACCATGTGGATTATGAGATTTTGGGAATGGCTTATGTGAAGAGATAAGAAAGGTTTGGGGATATTGCCTACAAGAGAAATACTGGAGAGTTTTGGATGTTCTGTATGGGAGATCTGGTCAGATCTCAGAAGACCAGAAGACTGATACAAATCCTACCTGTAAAGTCAAGGATGGGAAGGTTTCTACTGGGAAGAAGGACTGCATTTGTTGTTGGACTCTGGATTACTTGTGTTATTGCTTGGAAAAAGTTTTTTTGAATTTTTGTTCATGTCCAGACCCTCTGCCTGAGACTGAGATTAAGCTTGGCAGACTGAGTAATCTTTCAAAGGGAATTTTAAGGAAGCCGAATATTGAAGCAGTAGCATTGCTATTGTTGAGGACTTTCAGCCAGAGTTATGTTGACAATCAAGAATAAAGAGCCCAGAAGGATGATTTAAAGTGTGATTTTGGCCAGAAAGGAAGCTCCAATAAAGTTGTGGAATGTGAAGACAGAGCTGAGATCTCCATTGCCAGGAAGGAACAAGACAATGCAAAGGATGGCCTAAGGGCACCAGGAGGTAGGAGGTCTCGACCCTTTGCGGCCTCAGAATTCTAAGGGTGAAGGACTTTACCTTGAGAGAGAAGTCACAGAGACCCATTTTCCAGAATGGAGGCAGTGGTCACACCAGGTTCCAGGAAGGTGCTGGCATTGAGAATTTTTCCTTGGAATCAGGTTCAGAGTACTCAGCACTTCAAACACTTGACCTCTACATCCAAGAGAGAAGAAAATCTGGCTACTGCTCCAGCTGGCAGAAGACAATGGCATCATTTATGTGGTATTGGCTTTAGGCACAAACAGAATGCAAGAGTTGTGAGGTTAAGAAGGCTTCCACGTACATCTTAGAAGGCTATGGAGGCCAGGCAGTGTGCCCCTGAGAGGGCAGTGTGTAAAATGTCAGTGAGAAGCCTATTCAGTGGAAACCCTGGAAAAGCCAGAATGTGGATCATTTAAGGGAAACTGCAAGGAAGGAGCAAAGGTGGCCTAAGAGAGAAGCCATGGGAGCTACCAGCAGAAGAATCATAGGACTGGAGCCATGTAAGGCTTTTGGAGCTCACAATTTGCCACAGATTGCTTAGGATGTTCCACCTGAAACTACAGGACTTAATATTTGCCCTTCTGGATTTTGGACTTGTTTTGACTCCAATGGTTTATAACCTCTCATCTATACCTTTTGGAATTATAATGTTTATCTTGTACCTTTGAATGTTTAACTTTTCATTTGTACAGTTGATCACCACTAAGAGTTTGCTGTAGAACTTGGGGGAGACTTGGGACGTGGACTTTTCAGCAATGCTGAAACTGTTAGGACTTTGGAAACTCTTGAAGATAGACTAAGTGCCTTTTGTATCAAGGGATGTGCATGAGTCTTTGGGAGACCAGTAGCAGAATGTTACATTTCTCATGTAATATAATGTTGATAGACTTACTAGTGATTCTTAGTGATAGTAAAACCTGTGTTATAATGTCCAAGATGTGAAATGTTAATAAGCATGTCTTTTTGTTCTTGTTTGATTGTTTTTGAAAAGCAAAAGCAAGAACAAAAATCAGATACAAAGATACAGGTCAGGGGCTGGGGAGATGGCTCAGTAGAATAAGCACTTGCCTGGCAAGCAGAAGGGCCTGAGTTCAATTCCCATTCCTGAGAAGGAAAAAAAAAAAGATACAGGGCAACATACAGCAATATATATGTTGCAGATCTTCAAACCAAGAATAGTTGATTGACAATGGTTGATATGTTATCTATTTTTGTCTTCAAATCTGTTGCTGAGATTAACAAATATAGTTAAGTAAGATTGGACATAAAATTTGAGGTTTCTTAATAAAACTGTCTTTGTTTCTGGAGACTGGTTTGAAGAAGCATGTCTAATTGACAAGATGACTACATGTGGATTGTTGTGTTTGATACATTGTGTCAACTTGAAAAGTTACAAATTTGACAGGATCTAGGCCAGCCAAATACCACAGCAGATTAAAGCACCTGCAATCAGGGGCAGGGGCAGGGGGTTCAATCCTGGGGCCTGCTGTGCTGACCCTGCCCCCGGGGCGCCCTGAGACAGCAATTTAGACTGGGTATGGTGGCACTTGTGTGTAATCCCAGCTCTTGGGAGGCTGTAAACAGGTGGATCACTATGAGTCCAATCTAGTAGTGAGACTCTGAACGCTCTATAGACCCTTCCCTAAAATAAAATTTAAAAACATTGACAGGATCAGTCAGTGACTCAGATGTGGAGGTTCCTCAGTGTGGCATGGGAGCCACTCCCTAAGAGTGCAGAAGGCTGCCCTAGGGTGACTCAGCACAAAAAGGACATAAAAGAGAGCTGGAAGGATTCAGCACACCACTTCTTTGAAGGTGCTGTAGTCGGCAGTCGTTGGAGAAGGAAGGGCAGCACTTCCTCTGGAAGCTCCAGTCTTCACAGTCAGCATAGAAGGAAGCTTGCTAAATGACACAGATGCGGCTTCTCCCTTTGCTCGCTCTTGTCTTCTGCTACCTTAAACACTTCCCAATGACATGTGCTACTCTGCCTTAGAGCCAGCAGAGTGTGGACTGAAACCTCCACTAACTGTGAGCTAAATAAACCTTTCCTTCCTTCCTTAATTTTGGGCGTCTTGTATTTTGTCCCAGGAATAAGTAAAAAATAACTGAGACACCTTCACTCCTTCCAGACACTTAAAGTGGAGCCACAGCCTCAAATGTGAATATGCTGCCTCCAGAAACCAGCTTGAGGGCTGGGGAGATAGCTACGTAGAATAAGTGCTTGCTTGGCAAGCACAAGGTCCTGAGTTCAATCCCCAGTGCCACAAAACAAAACAAAACAAAACAACAACAACAACAAAATCCAGAAGGCAGCTTGACCATAAAGTATCCTAGCTTCTTTTTGGTGGGTATTGTGTGGTATAATAAGCGACCTTGATTTTGTGTCTGGGTATGCAGAATGTGAAAACATTAGACTCTGATCATATCTGCTGTTATGGAAAGATTAATCTTATTGTCTAGTTTTCATTGCCTATATATATATATATATATATATATATATATTTTTTTTTTTTTTTAATTTTCCCTTCCTTCTTTTCTCGTTGCTCCCATCCCAGTTGTTCTTTCCATTTCAGGAGTTTCTTTCTCATTCACAATGTCCATTGTACTTTTGAATCTTATTTACTCTTTCATTCTCTTTTTCTAGAGAGATAAAACAATGTTTAAGCATGCAAGTCTGATTTACTTCACTTGTAAGTACCCAACTGTCCTGTATATGGGTCACTGCAAGTAAAGTACAGTAAGTGCATGATCCAATTCCCATGACTTGTTAGGTCCGTGGATGTTTTCCTGGAGAGCAGAGGTGCAAATCCCACGGACTACATCATGACAGGAAACGGGGAAGAGAAAATGTAGAAGTGCACCATCCCCCACTCAACATGAAGGCATACTGTTTCCGATCCTACAGCAAGGAAGAGAGAATTCAGTTTCCGAACTGATGATGCATGCTGTGTACCTTCAGAAAGGCTCTCTACTCTAGAAATTTTAAATTTGGTGAGACGCCAAAGGGCACAATTTTAATGGGGTGATTCCTAGCTTGTAAACAGTTGCTTAAGGACACTGTCAGGTTAGTAGATCAGAAAAAGGCCACTCAAGTTGATTCATTAAAATCTGTAGTGTTTTAACTTGGAGCTTCTGAGCTACCAAAGGATTTCAGACCTTGCCACCCTCTCAGATGCCAGAGCCATCCAGGGTAGGGATTTGCCAGCACCTCCACCAGAAGCAGGAAGAACTGACAGGCAGCATGCATCTCCATCCAGGTCCATAAAATTTTGGCCAAGGACTTTCTAAGAACTGGTCTCTGATCCTTAGTCAGTTTCCTTGGGTGGTCACGTAATTAATTTTTGTCTGAATTTACTGGGTCCTGTTCTTTCTTCCCTTAATGAGACCTTGAAAATATTGATCAGCTGCATAGCTCTTTTCCTTTTTTGATTAAGGTCCAACCACCAGTTCTTGGCTATTTGGGACATTAGGACAGTTTGATCTGCCACACATGTGGAATTCAAGATGGGTATCTAGGACTAGAGTCTCAAACAAGAGCATCAGAACCTCTTTGGAGGCATGGTGGGTAACAAGTAGACAGAAGGGACAGGGGCCCTCCCTCAATGTCATCACCCCAGGTGCCTTAGTGTGGGACTGAGTAGCAGGTCTGATCCCACCTCTTCCATACCTGGACTCACTCAGATCTATCACTCTAGGAGCCACCAGAGAGTGCATGCACTAAGCTGCTCCCAGACCACCAGTATTGCCTGGAAATTTCCCAGACTGCACATCATTCCTGCTTTTTTTTTTTTTTTT
>NDGN011534557.1:1753-37521 GCA_002564285.1 Tympanoctomys barrerae
GCTGGCTGGCATGTGGTGCTGGGGGATTGAACCGCGGTCCCTGTGCTTTGCTAAGCTTGTTAGAAGTAGGTGCTTTAGACCACTGAGCCATCTCACCAGCCCTTTTTTGTTTGTTTTGGTTTGTTCTGTTTGTTCTGTTCTGGAGATAGGGTCTCTCAATGAAGTTCAGACCACCCTTGAACTCAGTACGCAGCCCGAGCTGGCCTCAAACACAACCATCATCCACCTGCCTCAGCCTCCCAAGTGCTGGGGTGGCAGGTGTGCACCACCGCTCTTGGCTGGCGTGCCTCTCTTATAAGGGCACTGGTCATGGAATTAGGGCCCCCTACTCCAATGTGACATCATCTCAGCTGGTGCCATTGTAGAGACACCAGGCCAGGTCACGTTTGCAGGCACCAGGGTTGGACTTCAGCGTGCTTCTTTGGGGAACCCAGCTGTCCCGCAGTGGCAAGTGGTCCGAGCAGCCAGGACTCCAGCGGCCCTGTCCCCTCTGCTCCACCCTGTACGTTTGGTGCTAGGTGTGCCAGTGGGGGGGGCAGAGACCCGGGTGAGTGGCTCAGCTCCGCCAGCATGGGCTCTGCCCACGATGTGGGTCAGAGAGGATGCGGCCACCCTGCCCTGTGTCCCTGAAGAGACCCGCGTCCTCCTGAGGGCTGGGTAGTCCTAGAGGGCAGTGTTCTGCCCAGGCCATGTGACCCTGGGACCTCACTAACCCTGGCTCCAGAGCCCAGGATGAGGGCATCATGCTGGTGCAGGCAGGCCCTGTGTCACCCCCACCCCCAGGTTGGGGAGGTGCAGTCATGGCCAGGAGGGATCACAGAGAGGGAACCCCAGGGCCAGTGTGGAGCTGGGGCAACTCTGGGCCCGGGATTCCCAAACCTGGTCTCCCTCTGCCCCCTGCACCCCAGCTCTGCCAGGGACGTTGCTGTACTCCAGGCACCTGTTGGTAGAAAGGTCTCCAGCCCTGCCAGGTGTGGTGGCTCTCACCTGTAATTGTAGCATTTTGAGAGGTTGAGGCAGGAGAATCTCAAGTTCAAGGCCAGCCTGGTGAATTTAGTGAGACTTTCTGTCAAAATAAACAATAAAGGGCTGGGGTTTGTAGCCCAGGGCAAGGCTAAGTAACTATTAAAATAAAATAAATAAAACACCTTCCCTGAAGAGTCTTTGGGAGGGAAAAAAAAGAGTCTTTGGGAAGTGCATATTCGAGCCCTGGGTCACAGAAGGTAAACTGAGGCATGGAGACAGTCTACTGAGTTGGCATTTAGGAGCCAGTGCTGGAGAGGACTTTGCTGACCCGACAAACTCACTCACCCCAGGATCCGGAGCCAGAGCCAGAGGCAGGAGGAGGTGAGGGTTGAGGAGGTGAGGGTGAGGACTGGGGACCCCACACCCAGAGGAGCCCGCATTTGTGCCAGGGCGCAGCTGGAAAGACTCAGGGGCTGCGGAAACCCTGTCCTTCCGCCCCAGTCCTGAGGACAGAGCCTGAATACGTACGTGCCCCTGAGTGTGGCCCGGATGCTTCTAAGCCGCTCTGGAGGCAGCCTCTGCTCATCCCGAGCAGTACGAGTTCCCGCTGCTGCCGCCTTCCAGCCAACGCCTCCAGCAGGCTCCTGATCCCACTCGGCCTCAGTTTCCCCACCTGTGACGCAGGATCATAGTTGATCCTGGCTCAGAGGCTACAGCAGGGAAGTTTTCCGGGGGGACCTGGAGGGCGTGGCCCTGGAGCCCCCACGAGCCCCGCGTGTGCAGGACCCAGTGTCTGCAGCGCCGGCCGCTCCCGCCCCAGACGCCAGCTGCATGGCTCCCTGCCTCCCTTGCCCCGTCCCTCCGAATCCCTGTGAATTGGCCCGACTGCCAGTTGACCCGACTGTCTATTCTGGCGGAGGGTGCTGCGTCCCGCGCTGAGGGTCAGGGCAAACTTTGGGGGCAGCACTAGTTTCTGCCACCAGGGGGCGGGCTGCTGCGCCAGGAGGAATCAAGCGCAGGACCGGGGCAAGGCCAGGGCCAGGAATTTGCGGCTCAGCTGGCTTCAGCTTCAGTTCCTCCACTTCGTGACTCGGACTTCTGGCAGGTGCCTCAGTTTCTCCATAAAATGGACCCTGTCACCCCCAACTCAGCAGCCCAGTGGGGCCCGGACGAGATGGTGGCTTTTGGTACTACCCCTGCACCCCTAGCACAGGCAAGACCCCTCAGGAGTTGGCCCCCCTTCATAGGAGGCCATGTTCCCCTCTGATTGGCCTGCAGAGAGGAGTTGGTAACATGGCAATGGCAGACCTGTCCCCTGGGACTGGAGATCCAAAGGTCTCTCATTGGCCCTTCTCATCCCAGGTTCCAGGTCAGCTCAGGGGCTAACGGCTCTCAACGTCCTTATTCTTGCGGCTACTGGGGGCCCGGGTTTCCTGTAGCAAAGTCGTGGTGCTGCAGCTGCCTGAGGGTCCACACTGTCCCAGGAAACCCAGGGCTGGGGAGCCCCAGGGACC
This sequence comes from Tympanoctomys barrerae, assembly GCA_002564285.1. NCBI lineage: Eukaryota > Metazoa > Chordata > Mammalia > Rodentia > Octodontidae > Tympanoctomys > Tympanoctomys barrerae. The sequence continues at coordinate 4,234 of NDGN011534557.1, forward strand.
CAAAGCTCGGGGGGGGAGCACATGGACTGAGGGGTCAGCTTCTCTCTCCTGGCAGAGACTCCTGGGCAGCTTGCAGGGCAGCGGAGTACTATGCCTTGACGTACCCAGCTGCCTGACCAAGTGACAGGGCCTCCCAGTCAGGACTTGCCTAGTGATGACAGGTCACCCTTGATGACTCAGACCCTGTGTGATCTATGCATGCCCCAGGAGAGAAGGCGCAGGTGTGCAGTAGGAGCCCCTCTCTGACTTTAGGGGTGTGAGTGCTGCCCCTTGGCCCTCACATCCTTCCCGAGGGGCAGTCTCTTCCCAGAGAGCCCTGCTCAGGGCCACCCCACCATCCTGTGACGCACCGGGCGGGTGGTGCTCAGTCCCTGGAGGCATCAGTGGGCAGCAGGGTCCAGAGGGTGCCTCAGGCTCATGAGCAGCTCAGGGCGCTGGCCTGGAGGCCATCTGTCCCCAGAGGCCATTGTCTGTTCCCTGGTGCTTCTGAGAGCCAGGCCAGGGGCTCTGCCAGCCTCTCCGTCTTCAGACCTAGACTGCCTGCTGTGGGGCTTAGGGATTTCTCTCTCAGGCACTGGAAGCCACCGTGGGATGAACACATGGAGGGGCTGAACTGGGCTTCTGACTCCCCACCCGCTGCCCTGGGGAGTTGTGACAGCTGTCGCCTCCTCGCCTCTGCCTCAGATCTCCAGCCCTGGGAGCTGTGCCTTTCTACCTGCCCCTGACCCAAGAGGGTCAGCACCCTTGCGTCCACATCTCCACCACATACCTGGCACTAGGCTGGTGGCATAGACAGATTCTACACATCTGGGGGTGACAGGCTAGTCCCTTAATGTAGGCTGGAGTGGTCCTTCAACCCCTCAGCTAGTCCTACCTCCCACATCTTCCTGCAGCTCCAGCCCCTTCTCATGAGGACCCCTGGTCCCCATCCTCTCTGTCCCTCCCCTAGGTCCCCACTGGGCTGGCCTTTTCCCCTCTGATTTCTTACGGGGTCACCCGGCCTCCCCCACCTCCATCTGCTGCCCTTACATCAAGGACAGCAACATGACTCAGTGTCACAGCAGAGCTGTGAGCAGTGTACACAGCACTGTCACTAACGTGGGCTCATGTAACTCTTTCTCTCCTGTGAGAGAAACATATTTGCAGCCATTTAATCAAATACCAAACAAGCACCTACTGTGTGCTATGCCTGTGGGAGGGAGCCCTAGACACACTGCGGTCCCTGAGCTCCTGGTTATGGCAGAGAGTGGGAAGGTCATCAGACAGCAAGAAGGCCACCTGCACCTAGGGGAGAGGAAGACAGAAAAGTGGGAGAAGACATTCGGGGGTCAGAGAAGGCAGGCAGGTCCTGAAGGCCTGTCAGTGCTCCCATCCCGATGTCCCCTAGAGCCTCTTGGGGTAATGACTGGCGTCTTTGGGAGATGACTGGATCCCAGAGCTCGTAGCTGGCTTGCTGTTAGGAGGCCCAAGCTGGCCGGAAGAGGCAGTCGCTGTGGATGTGGCCTGTGAGCGCCCCCTGCTTCCCAGCTCCTCCTTCCCATCTCTGCCTCCTGTTCACCGTGCTGTAAGCAGCCCCTCTTCCATGCCACCCTGCCCTGGCTCCAAGGCCTGAGCTGTGGGTCAGGGGGTGTTAGGGTTGTGTCCCAAAAGTGACAGAGGCAGCTAAGACAGAAGCTTAGAGCCAGACGAGTGGGGCCGCTGCTGTAGCAGGACCTGCCCGACGGTGGCTGTGCAAGGCTTGCCTCTCAGGAGGAGTCTGAGAAGGTCTGGAGGAGCGGCCCCAGGATGCGGCGAGCCATGCTGGACAGGAGATTCTGGCCCGAACTCAGAAGACCAGGATGCTGAAAAAGAGACAGACAGACAGACAGACAGGAAAGACCAGACTCAGGAGGTTTGCACTGGAAGGACTCCATTGGCAACTGGACTCCAGGCCATACGTGTTATGCCCCAGTGTAAAATTTGTCCATGTTTTGTTCATGTCCTGAGACTTTGTGGGAGAATGAGGTTAAGTGTGGAAGCCTGATTAGTCTGAAGAAGGACATTTCAAAGCAGTCCAACGTTCATGCTGCAGCATGGGTATGGTTTGCTGCTTTTTTCCCCCAGGCTTATAATAAAAATCAGAAGCAAAAAGTCCATTTGAAAAGTTTTCCTTTTCCCCAGAAAGGAAGGGCCTGATCAGTTGAAGCAAAGAACAGCTTGGTTGCTGAAAAGATTAGCAGTAAAAAGCAACCACTTTACAACAGAAGGATAGAAAAACGGCTTAAACGCGTGCCGACAACCGTCGAAACCACATCCCTCCCAGGCTGGGAGCATCTGTGGTAAAAGACTTTTATATGAGTAGAGAGCCCCAGGAGGGGGCACCGCGCTCTGGAGGGGCCACCTGTGGAATTCAGCTCACAGTGCTCAGTCAGCCAGGCACTCAGGGGCCTCTGCAGTCCTGACTCGAGGAGGCCTGGCTCCTGCTGCAGGTGGTGGCAGACCTTGGCGTCATCCACATGGTACTTCTTTTACGGGCATAAAGAATACAAGAGTTGTGGGGGCTGCAGGCTTCCACCCAGATTTCAGAAGGCCCGCAAGGCCAGGCAGTGCGCCGCTGAGGGCAGTGCATTCAACCAGATGTGCAGTGGAGGGTGAAGGAAGTTGGCGAAGTCAGGAATATGGAGTGACTGAGGAAAGCCAGGGGGACTGAGCAAAGCCAGCGCAGGACAGGGGCCACGAGGGCCACATCCATCAGCAGTGCAGTAGGGGCAGGGCCACCAGAGCTCTTTGGAATTCACACCGTGTCCCAACTTGCTTCCTGTATGGGACACAGGCGTACAAGAGCTAACATTTGCCCTGCCGGCTTTTGGTCTTCTTTGTACCCATTTGTTGCTGTTCTTCCCTTTTGAAAAGGGAATGTTTACCCTGGGCAATCGAATGTTGGCCATGTTTAACTTTTGAATGTCTACAGGGGCTCCCAGCTAAGGATTTGTCTTAAACCTCAGAGTAGACTTTGGACCTGGATGTTTTAGAATGCTGAACTATTAGGACTTTGGCAACTCTTAGAGATGGACTAAATGCATTTCTATAAAGAGATGTTCATGAGTCTTCCAGGGGCCTTGGGCAGAGTGTTATGGTTTATGTCTAAATGTCCCCAGGAATCGGATTGGGGGCTTGCAGCTGACTTGCGGCGGTCTCTGTGGGTGTGGCCTGTAAGGTTACACCGGTCGGCCTGGCTCCTCCCTCCACTGTTTATTTCCTGTGAACCGTTCCTGCGCGCAGTGAGCGGTCTGTGCCGGCTGTCTGTGGACTAAAATGTGAACCAAAATAAACCTCTCCTCCTTCACGTCGCGGGTGTGTCAGGAATTCCATTCTAGCATCTGGGGAAGCGATGGAGACAAGAACCCTTCAGTGGGAGCACGGGCACCTGGGCAGCTCTGGCCACCACGAGGGGAGGGCTCGTGAGACCACCTGACTGGCCAGGAAGGGTCAGTGGCCTAGGCCAGAGAAGCCAGCAGCTGGAGGGCTGCGGGAAGCAGGCAGAATCAGGAGGCCTACGGTGGGGAGAGGTCACCAAGGTTGACCCAGGTGCCATCAAGGGACAAAGAAGAGGGAACCATAGGTCTCCCGAAATTTACTGCCTGAGGACACAGCCCTGGTTTGTTTGGTCTGGGTTTGGTTTTCCAGTCTGGGTCTCTGTAGTTCCGGCTATTCTCTAACTCCTGTCAGCCCTGCCTCAGCCTCCCAAGTGCTGGAATGCCAGGCGTGCACCCCACCCCACCGAGCATTTTCGTTTTTTCTTTTTCTTTGGCTGAACTGGGGATTAAACTCAGGCTCTTGCACTTGCCAGGGAAGCGCTTATTCCACTGAGCCATCTCCCTGGCCTGTTTTTTCTTTTTTGATACAGGGTCTCAATGTGTAGTTCAGCTAAGCCAAGAACTCACTGAGTAAACCCGGATTTTGTTTGTTGGTTTTTGGTTTTGTGAGATGAGCACTCACTATGTAGTTCAGGCTGACTTTGAACTCTCTGCGTAGCCCAGGCTGGCCTCAAATGTGTGGCAGACCTCTGGCCTCAGGATCCTAAGGGATTATAGGCCTGGGCCATTCCTGGCCCCCCATCCTACAGAGTGGGCAGGAGGGCGTTGTAGGCATCCCAGAAGCTGGGGTGGACAGGGCTCTGGGAGGATCGAAGGTCACTGGGCCAGGTCATTTCATTCTGTGAGCCTCAGTTTCCTCAGCTGGGAGCAGTCTCTCTCAGGGAGGGAGGCTCTGTGAGGAACCTCTAATGCTGTCGGACAGCCCAGAAAGCGCAGGCCCTGCCCTCCCGCTGCGGAGCCCCCGGCCTGCACAACCCAGGGCAGCAGTAGAAGGCTGGGCCCCTTCTTCAACCGCCATCCACACACGGGTGGGAGCTGTCCCTGGCCAGAGACCCCCATGTCCCACCCCTGTCTGAAGGCCTCTGCCCGAAGCCTTTGCTAGAACCTCACAGGCGTGTGTGCCCAAGTGAAGGGGTCTCAGGACCTTGGTGGGCACAGCCTTTTCCAGGTGAACTGCATGGGGCCTTGATGAGGTATCTCTCTGTCTCCTCCTGGTCACCCATGGTGTGGGTGCAAGTGTGACCTCAGGGTGGAGCACGGGATGAACAAGGGGCTGGGCCATGCACCCCACCTGTCGGCTTCCTCTGGACATGTTTGGCCCAACGAAGAGAAGGGCCCGATGGTGACCCCAAAGGCTAGACTGACCTCTGTGAGGCAGCCTTGGGTGCCTGGAGGCGAGCCCCGCCCCCGCCCTAGCCCCGCCCAGACCCACAACCACGCCCCCGCCGCGGCCCCGCCCTTTCCGAGCCCCACCCCTGCCGGCCCCTCGCCGCCCCCGGCCCGATGTGGACCCCGCCCAGGCCGCCTCCCTGTAGGCCCCGCCCCCAGAGCGGCCCCGCCCCCGCCTGCGTTAGCGCCGGGCCGATGCGGCGCGCGCTCCACGCTGTCCTGCTCAGCAATGATTAACCCGGCCGGGCGGCAGGCGCGCGGCTTCGGGCGGAGGCGCAGGCCCGGGGCGGGACCCCGAGGGGCAGCTGGGCTTCCTGTTCTCGCCCAAGTTTCCCCGTAGAGCGCGCAGCGCAGCCGGTCGCGGCGCGGCGTGGCGGGGTGCAGCGTGCGTGGGTGCCGGTCGGCCGCTGGGGTCACCATGAGGACTCTCCGCAGGTTGAAGTTCATGAGTTCGCCCAGCCTCAGTGACTTGGGCAAAAGAGAGCCGGCCGCCGCCGCCGCGGACGAGCGGGGCTCGCAGCAGCGCCGGGCTTGCGCCAACGCCACCTGGAACAGGTGAGGGGCGCCCTGGGGGCGGTGGCTGGGGGGGGCCTCGGGGAGCTAGTGAAGCGCTGCGCGGGGACGCCCCCCCCCGGCGGCTGAAGAAGTTCTGCGCCCCGCGTTCCGGGGCTGGGACCGAGCACCCGGTGAGGGGGCCCCGCGCCGATCCCCACGCCCCGCGCCCCGGGGAACCCAGGTACGGCAGGAAGTGTCTCCCATTTCGCAGATGAGCGGACGCGCCCTGGGCCCCAGCAGGGAGCGCACTTCCTGTGCCCGCGTGGAGGCTCCCTGGTGGGGGGCGCTGATTTCCTTGAAGGGAACCTGGCCCTCCAGGCGGCCACTGGGCGCGGGAGGGCCGGTTGTTCCTCGGAAGACCTCCTGCCCTGGCTGATTGGGACCCGGGGACATGGGGAGACCCTCCCCCAGCCCTGACCCAGGAGGCCTTAAGGAGAAGGCTTACTTCGCAGGATTAACAGTGCTCTCAGCTCAGGGGACTTTCAGTTCCACCAAAGGGGACAGAGGGATTGATCGGGGTCTGCGGGTGCTGTCCCCACCCCCACAGGCACCAGATGCTCCGGCTGTGGTCTGGGCCACTGGCATCCCGGCTGCCACTTGGACGCGTGTCTCTTCTGTTTATTCACTCCTTCCCAGTTTCCTGGTGGGCCCCAGTAGACGCTCAGGGACGCAGGACAGGGTCATGCGTGCTTATCTTCTGTGCTCTAAAATCCCAGACAGCGGAAGGGGCGGAGCAACGAGGGACGAGGACCTTGGTGGAGTGTCTGTGGTCCGAGACCACCTCAGCGTCTGGACTTTTTCCTCCTGAAGTTCTGGGGAGATAGAGGCCTCTCCCGCTTGTCCTTCGCTGTGCTCTAGTGGAAGGCCAGCCAGGCTTAGCCCAGATCCCACCTCTGCCCCTCTCCTGTTGTGCGTTTTGAGTCAGCTAACATCTCTGGTCCCCTAATGCTTCATCTGTAAAACACTGAAGCGTTGTGTCTGCTGGCCCTCAGGGGCTGTGGTTCAGGTTAAATGTGGAAATGCATAATGTAAGCCTCAGTGAGGCGCCCCGAGTGTGGTAGGTGCCCTGTGATGCAATTCAGCCCAGATTCCTTGGAGGACCACTGTGGGAGTGTGACCATCGGGGTGGCACCTGGGAGAACCTCAGTGGGTTCCCCAGCCTTCACAAGGGCAACTCCCTGAGCTCCCTGCAGCGTGGGCTGGCCTTCTCTTGGCATCTCCGGAGAGGGGACATACTGGCTGAGCCTTCAGCATCCCCTTGCCCAACCTGCATGACCCCACCCCTGCCTTCCCCAGCCCAGGGAAGCCCTGCAGGGAGGGAACCCTGAGCCAGGCAGAAATGCAAGCCCCTCCCCTCTAGCACCCCAAGGCCCCTTATCTCCTGAACCCCATTAACCAGCATCACTCCTCAGGGCGCCTATGGCCCTGCCCACACACCTTGGCCTGTAGCAGCCTGGTGGATAGTAGGGCTTGAATCCTGACTCTGTACTCTGTGCTGTCTCTGCCCTTAGGGGAACAGTTGGGTCCGTGCCTATCTGCCCCCTCCCCCAGCAGACCTGTACAGGGTCAGGAACAGCTGTGGCCCATGGCCTGATGATCCTCAGCCCCCATCTGTGTAACTGTATTCATTCCCTGAGGCTGAGAGAGCACATGGCCACCAAGGGGTGACTTAAAGCCACAGTGTCCTCTCCAGCACGGCCAGGCCCTGCTCCCTGGGTTGGAGGCCGGGAGCTAGGGAGGGGTTCCTGGTGTCCTTGGCTTGTGGCAACCTCTCCCCAGCCTGTCCCCTTCCTCTCTGGGCTTTCTCTGCCCACGTCTCTGTCCTCCTGTAAAAATGCCAGATCCTTAGCCATCCATCACCTCTGCCCACACTTCTTTCCCAATCAGGCCTGATGAATATCTGGGGGATATCCTTGTATGTGCCGTGTGACCCTAGGTACACCCACAAGTTCCCCACACCTCCGTCTCTTCTGGATATGGGTTGAAAGTATGTAGTTTGCTCGGTTGTGTACGGAACGAGGCGCTCGGCCAGGCATTCATTCATCCCTCCATCCACCCTCCATGCTGGCACCGCTGGGCCCAGGGTGTGGGTTCAGCAGACAACAGGACTCTGGGGTGGGGGAGCCAGGAAGTAAACCGGAGACAGGCCGGCAGAGGAGTAATTGCAGGTCCCGGTGGGCACCTAGCAGCACTGCTGCTGTGGCGCTGCCTTCTGCGCCCCGGGAGCACGGGGCTGCAGGAAGCGTGCTCAGGGGTGGATGTTAGGCCACCTGCCAGCGGGGCCTCCCGCAGACTAAACCAAAGCCACCCCAGTTGTTTCCTATGTGCCTGCTGCGCTTAGCCCGGTGGGTTTGGCCCTCTTCCCAGCCAGGGCCAGGTCTGGCCCTGAGGTGTGTGCCTTAGGGCGCTCCCAGGGTGACAAGAGGACATGAGGCTCTGGAGGGCACACCTACCACCCACCAGCATAGATAGGTCTACCCTCCTCCTCTTCAGGGCTGGAAGGGGTCCCTGTGCCTGGCAACCCCAGTTCATTCCCAGCTGGTTCTGACCCTGTATTCACTGGACATTCCTGGCCCTGTAAAGGTCGTGCGCTTGAGCTGAGGGACCGAGGGACCACGTCTGTCCTGGGGCTGGAGGAGCCCTCGGTATCCCTTGCAAGAGAAGGAGGAGGAGCAGAGGATCTAGGCCCTGGACGTGAGGATTGCGTGGTGGAGGGGACTAGGCAGGCTTGTGACCTGGGCTGGCCTCTGCCTCCCAGTCATATCTGCCCCCACCCAAGGGGCTCCATCCACCCTCAGAAAACGCCCCAAGATCCCCGGCAGTGGGCCCAGGCGGGCCTGTTGCTGTCCCTTCTCTCCGCCTCAATGGCTGGCTGGCTGGCTTCCTCTGGGGTTTATGCTGCCTCCTTAGCCTGCATCCCCAAAACCCTCGAGATGAGCTTGATGCTCTCATTTTGCTAAAGAGCCCACCGAGGCCCGAGAGGGGCAAGCACTGCCCAGGTTCAGGCCAGCCCTGGCCTGCAGGGTCTTAAGGGGCCAGAGAGCAGGGGCCAAACCCCCAGGCTGGGGCCCTGGTTGGTAGAGCCCAGCAAGGCCATGGGGTCTGTTGATCCCCAGAACCCCTACCTGCTGCTCTGGGTCAGGCTGGGTTCCGAGTCCCCTCTTCAGTCTGGTGTTGGGACACAAGGGGTGGGATACAGGTTACACCTGAAAAAAAGGCTACAAATGTCCAGTTAGGGGCCTCAGTGGTGGAGGCCATGCTACCCTGTCTGGGAGGCCCCGTGTGATCACAGGTCTGCCTGAGTGAACAAGTGCACCGTAGTGTCCCTTGGGGATGGAGGTGTGATGGGGCAGCAGAGACCCGAAGGTGCCTCCTGTGGGCCCCAGGGGGTGAGGATGCACCAGGAGCCAGGGGCACAGGCACCTCGAGAAGCTGGCAAAGGCAGGGACAGGGCCTGGGCCCCACTGATGCCTCCATTTTAGCCAGATGAAGCCGACTTGGGGCTGGACACAGGCCTCTACCCCGCCCACAGGCTCCCTGCCAGCAGGGTCCAGCCTCTTCAAGGAAGGCAAGCCTGCATGGCAGCAGCCCGGGAGGACAGGACTACGGACCACACTATCCCTGCGCACTGGCCGCAGTGGGCTCAGGTGCCTGCTGCAGGAGGGCCTCTGAGTCCCTGCCAAGTCCTTCTCGGCCACCCACCTCTTCTCGTGGGTTCTGACACGGACATGTTGACTCACGGCAGAGCACGTCTTGGCACACCCCAGGGCTTGGAGTGTACCCCTGCACCAAACCAAAACGCAAAATGACCTGGTGCCCTGAAAGGAGGGGTCCCAGGCAGAGACTGTCACTTCTGGGTCCTCTGAGGCCACAGAAGCCTGGTCCGCAGTGGGGCAGGGGCCCAGGAAGATGGGCTCCATCTCTCCCACATCCCCGCACTCTGCCAGCTTTCTGTGAGCTGGTGACACCCCAGAGAGCCTCACCAATTGGGGGCTTCAGCAAGGGCCCCAGCAGCCCCCACCATGCCCTTCAGGCACTCAGATGTCCCCTCCTAGCCAGCGGCCTGGCTGCCTGGGCCAGCTCTTCAGGCCATCTGTGGGTGGCCTGGCCACCTGCTGGGCTCGTTGCAGGGTTTCACTTCTCCCCTGGGTGACAAGTCACATGAGGCCCAGGCCTCTCCGCCCTGCCTTCTCCAATGCTGCACAAATCCAGCATGGACTTTGGAAAGAGCATGAAGCACCCAGGGCCTGGAGACACTGTGGCCCGGAGCCCCTACCCCACGCTGGCTCTGCTGGGCAAACCCGGGGCCTCTTTGAGCCTTCCTGTGTTTTCCTGGGAGCTGAGTCCCCACCACAGGCTGGTGGTTAGCAGCAGGACAGGGTGGGTGTGGTGTTACACCCTCCCCATCACACAGCCTTTGACCTGCAGGTTTCATGAGGCCTGGGTACCATGCACAGCCACTACTGTGGGGTGGGGACACAGGCAGCTAGGGAAAGCTGGGGCTCCCAGAGCCAGTGGGGATAGACAGGCTGGGGTCCGCAGTAAACCACAGGTCACATCCTCCCTTGGAAGCCTGGCCAGAGCAGCTCCACACAGGTGTGGGGGTTGGGTTCATGGACAGGTGGGGGCTGCTCTGGTTAGGGACTGGTGTTGGCCGGGACCCTTCCAGAGGGGACTCTAGAAGGCAGCTCCCCTAGAGTTCAGCTCCCGCAGAGGCCCAAGTAGCTCCTGCACCGGCATCTCTGTCTCTTGTCTTCCCTCCCCAGGGCCCGCCTTGAGGCCTAGCCCTCGGCCTGGCAGGGTGGCAGCTGCTGTGGGACAGCTGCCTTTGCAGTGGCCCTCAGATGCCCACAAATCAGTCGCCTGTTTTAGATTGCAGTGGGGAGCAGCTCTCCTGGGCAGGGTCCCCCCAGGGCCTCCGACTGCGTGCCCCAGCCCAGCTGGTAATGCTGCAGCCCCTGCCCCGAGCCCAGCTGTTGTCCTGCCAACCTGTGCCAGTCAGGGAAAGAGGGGGCAGTCGTCCTGGCTCAGCCACCGCAGGGCGTGACCACCAGGCCAGCGAGGGTTCTGACACCTACAGAGGTGCACTGTGTGTGCGCCCTGGGCCCTGACTTCAGGGTGGCCGTGGAGGTAGAGACAGGAAGCCAGGGTTGCAGAGGTCGGCATGGCGGTGCACACCTCTGACTGCAGCACCTGGAGGCCGAGGCAGGAGGACTGTCACCAGTTCAAGGCCAGCCTGGACTACGTAGTGAGTTAAAAGAACTACACAGCGAGATTCAGTCTCAAAAATAAAACAGGCTTGAAGTCGGGAGGACGTGGGCCTGTTGGGTAGGAGAGACCAGTGGAGAGTCACCAGAATTCTGGCCCTGTGAGGAGGAAGAACCTGCCAGGGTTTGACCAGAGTGTGAGCAGGGGGCCTGGAAGGCCTCGAGAGGTGACCAGGATCCTCCAGACCAGACCTTTGCTTGGGCCGGCCAGGGCTGGGCTTGCAGGACTGCGGAGTCTTGGGAGGAGGCTGCTGGTGCGGGGGGCCCGGGCCTCAGGTGTGGACACCTCTCTCTCCCTGCCTGCAGCATCCACAACGGGGTGATTGCCGTCTTCCAGCGCAAGGGGCTGCCCGACCAGGAGCTCTTCAGCCTCAACGAGGGTGTGCGGTAAGTGCCGGTCCTGGACCCCCAGCCCCCAGCCGGTGCTTGGGCCTGGCCTCACTGCAGGGGAAGTGGGCGTGGCATCTGGGCATTCATCCCGGCAAGGCACCCTCAGTCACAGAGGCCCCTCGTTTCCTATGACTGCTGGGAAAGTGGGGTTGCAAAGCTGGCAGGAGGGACAGGTGGTGACCCGCGTGGCCATAGCTCCCCTCATCATTTTTGACACAGATTTTTTTTTTTTTTTTTTTTCGGAACCGGGCATTGAACTCAGGCCCTTGCGCTTGCCAGGGAAGGGCTTATCCCACTGAGCCATCTCCCCGGCCCTCCCTCATCATTTTTGGCTGGGGAGGCTGGAGCCCAGAGTCACAGAGCTGGTACAGGAGGTGTTCGCCTTCAGCCTGGCCCACCTGCCCACCCTCCTGTCAAAAGTGTAATCCCAGCACTGGGGAGGCTGAGGCATGCGGTTACCTTGAGTTCAAGGCCAGCCTGGACCACACAGTGAGACACTGTCTCAGAAAAACCAAAACCAAACAAAGCAGCTTATCAGGAGAAAGAGGCAGTGAGCCTTCTTGTTGAGGGTGGGATGCAAGCTTACGTAAGTGGAATGGGAGTTGGGTGATTTTACCTGTGAACAACTCATGCCCATTTCATTGGCCTTTGCCTAGGGTAAACTGAGGCCCAGAGAGGCAGGGGCTTGACAGAGTCTCAGAGAAGGGGTATGGTGCCTTCCCTCAGCCTGACCTGTCCTGGTGTGCTTTCTCTCCACATCTGGGCCACCCACAGGGGGGGACCTGTGCACTCTTTTCTTAGTATGCTCCTGCTGAGGGAAGTGGGTTTTTAACACACTGAAGAGTCTGCTGCTGTAGCAGCCAGGTGTGGAGGTGCCACCTGTAACCCCAGCACCCTGGGAAGCTGAGGCAGAAGGTTCACAAGTACCAACTGGGTGGTTTAGGGAGACCCTCTGTTAGAATATAAAAACAAAAAGGCTGGGGATGCAGCTCAGTGCAGAGGCCCCAGGTTCGATGTACTCCTTCCTCCCCAAAAAAGCAGGAAAAAAGGAAATGCTGCCAAATTCCCAAGTTTCCAGCTTGGGGGCTGCTCACCCAGCCCCTCATCTGTCCCTGGTCCCCCGTGCCTGCATTTGGCAGGCCGCCCGCCCTGGGCCACATTCCTCCCTGGAGCAGGAGCTGGGCGGGGCACTGGGAAGTGCCTGGGGCCATCCTCCGCCCAGGCACACAGGCCAGAGGCCGAGCCGGCTGACGTCCTGCGCCTGTCCCTGGTGTGTGTGTGTTTGCATCTACTGGGGCGCACTCAGCAGCAGGAACTTGTTTGAGACTTGCGTCACTTGGCCACAGCCACCTCCCCACGTGCACCTGTCACAGAGGTGCCTGGCGTGCACCTACGGGGGTGACCTGTGCACAGTGTCACTGCCCAGGGCTGGCCACGAGCCACCATGGCACAGTGAAACCCGTGTGCCCGACAAAAACTGTGGTGCCGGTAAACGCAGGCCACCCTTAGAGACCACTGTGTTGTCAGCAGCTACCATTGATGCGCGGCGCCTGGCCGCCTGGCCGGATGTAAACTTTTACCAAGAGTTCTAGCGCCGCGGAGTTCACCCTTTGCCTCTCTGTGGTTCAGTGGTTTTTAGCTCGCTGCCTCCCACTGTCCCTGTCACTCACTGGGCTCAGGCACCGGGTGACTTTTGTGCCTGGCTTTTCTCATTCAAGCTCTCAGGCTCTGCTGTACCCATTTCTGTTTGTGGCTACCAGTGACAGAGGCTTCGCTCTGCTCCTCTGTGGGGACCTTCGGCCTCCTTGTACCTCGCAGCCGTGTGAGTGTGGTAGGCAGAGTTTGGCTTGAATGTGTAGCCTCAGGCTTCCTTGTGTGAGGCCTGAGACTGATGGGTTGCCCGTGGTGTTTGGGGGAACTGCCAGCCTTTCGCGTTGTGGCTGCCCCCTTAGTGTGCTGGGTACCCACACCCTCGCCGCCACCTGGTGTTGCCTGGTTTTGAGTTTAGCAGTGATAGTGGGTGTCCGAACGCCTGGCGACCATGCACAGGCCGGCTCCACGGTGTGTGTGGTCTTGGGAGAAATGTGTCTCCTGCCCCTGCAGAGCTTAGGCTGCCTGGCTGTAGGGCAGCCTGTTCCCCAGGTCTGGAGCTCCCCCGTGCTGACCCGAGCATGTCGCCCTCTGGGGTGCCCTTTGAGGCACAGGGCTGGGTTTTGGGGTGCTCTGCTGTCTGGCATCTTTTTTGGTCCCCTCTTAACACTTCATATGATAGTTGTTACAGTTGGCGCTAGGCATGATGTCGCACCCCAAGCCCCCAGCACTCCAGGAGGCTGAGGCAAGAAGCTCACAAGTTCAAGCCCAGCCTGGAGAAAACTCAGGGAGCAGATCAGTCTGAGGGGCAGCAGGTGCCTGCTGGGGACCTTGCCTCTCCTCACTCAGTGGGTCTTTTGGCCATTGTCCCTGAGGGCTGGGGGCCCTATGACCCCCTTCTTGGAGCCGGAGCCCTGGGTGCCCTGGTGGCACCAGCTGCAGGCACCTGCCTTGTGCCATGTGGTACAGCTGCTTCGTGCTCCGTGTCCTTGTGCAGCCAGGGCAGCCTTGGTCCCCTGCGTGGGGTACCGCCGGCAGCCTTGGATGGGGAGAAGCGGCCTTGGACAGGGACAGGCGGGGCTGGGTCCTCCAGCTGCTCGCTTTGCTCATGACTTTGCTGACCACCTGTCCCTGCCACTCGGAGAACAGTGCCCCCCACCGTCTAGGGCCGCCGTCCCCCCCCCCCCGACTCCCTGTTGTGCTTTGCTGCTGAGCCGCCCGCACCCCCTTCTCCCTCCCCTTCCTTCACTCCCAGCCTGCACAGAGCTGCCCTGTGGCCCAGCACCTTGCTGTCCAGGAGTCTTGGTGGCTTGGCTCACATGGCATGGGGTAGATTGGTTTGACCTGGTGGTGCAAACCTCAGCAGGCTGTTGTACCCCTGAAAGCTCTAATAGGTTCACCATTGCTATTTTACTCTATGAGTTTCATATACCCGCACAGGCTGGGTAGGCCCCTCCTGAGATCCTAGGAAGGGTGTCAGAGAGGTCTTGGTGCTTTTTTTGAGACAGGGTCTCCCCTGTTGCCCAAGCTGTCCCCAAATTCCAGGGCTCAAACAATCCTGCCTCAGCCTCCTGTGTAGGTGAGGCAATAGCTATACACTGCCATGCTGGGACTGTTTCTCTGGTTGGCATTTTGTTTTTGAGATGTGTCTTATTATGTAGTTCAGGCTGGCTTTGAACTCTTGGTGTAGCCTAGACTGGCCTCAAATTCAGAGTGATCCTCCTTCCTCAGCCTCTTGAGGGCTGGGATGACAAGCCTGTGCCACCACTGTGGCCGGCTGGGGTTTTTTAGGCAANGGTCTACAGGGTGTTCAGGGTCTCACTACTAGATTGGACTTGTGGTGATCCGCCTGTTTACAGCCTCCCAAGAGCTGGGATTACAGGCCTGCACCACCACTCCCAGGTTCGATTGCCATCTCAGCATGCCCTGGGGGCAGGCCCAAGGATCAAACCGCTGGCGTATGTGCCTGTTTGCAAGCACTTTAATCCCCCGAGCTACTTGGCCAGCCCCTTGGCTGGCTGTTTTTAATCCACTGTTCTAGCGACCCAAGCCAGCTCCCCTGTAGAATGGGTGATCAGAGGGTGGGCACCGCCCCATCACAGTGGCTGACACTGGCCACCCGGCCCAGCTCCCTGACATCTCTGGGCTTCCCCCAGGCCTCGGGGCCCCTGGGGTTGGCAGGGGCGACCGCTCCGGGTGTCCCGGGCTAGCTCAGTTTACTACCACCACCCCTCCCTTAGTCCAAGTTTGACAGAGCTTATGGGGGTAAGAAGAGTTAACTGTGTCACCTCTGGGGGCCCAGGGTGTGCAGGAAGGGTGGGATTCCTACAGAAATTGAGCTTTGGGGGCTTTTTCTTCCTTGAGTTGCTTTTCCCTCAAAAGTGTCTTTGCTCAGCATGACCTAAAAGTGATGCTGCCCGTTGCAGCTGTGCAGAGCGGGGTTGGTAATCCAGGGGGGAGTCACAGCGGTCCCACGATGCTTAAGAATGTGTCAGAATATTAAAACCCGTCATTCTGTTCACTGTAAATGTGTAGAGAAATGAAAAAGGTAATATGAATATCTGTGTGGGACATTGTATTTAAAACATGAGGAGTAGCCAGGGGGACTGGGTATGTAGCTCAGTAGCACAGTGCCTGCCTGGCAAGCATGAGGTCCCGAGTTCGATTCCTGATACAAAACAAAAAGGAATAGCCAGGTGTGGTGGGGCTCAGCTGCAGTCACAGCACTTGGGAGGCTGCAGCAGGAGGTCACTATGCGTCGAGGACCAGCTTACACTAGGCAGTGGGACCTTGGCCCAGAAAAGAACGTGCATACATGTTTTCTTCGTTTAAAAACATGGCTAAGACTCACTTGAACACCACCAGCTGTTCAGAGGATTATTGCTTTGCTCTTCCTTTTTTTTTTTTTTTTTTCAGAACCCGGGATTGAACTCAGACTCTTGCGCTTGCTAGGGAAGCGCTTATTCCACTGAGCCATCTCCTCCTCTTCCTTTCTTTGAGACTAGAGCTTACTCAGTCGCCCAGGCTGGGCTCTAACTTGGCGTCCCTCCAGCCCCAGCTTCCCTGAGGGCGCGGGAATACATGATCACTTTTCACTTATGAGGTGGCCCCTGGCGTTCACCTTAAAATTCTTCAGCATTCCAGCGGTGCTTGCATGCCTCAGGCGTTGTTTTCAGATTCGGTACCATATTAGTGACAAGAGCTTTTCATCAAGGATGGGTGTTGTGTGAGGTAGTTTTGTCCAGCAGTCAGCTAATGTGAGGGTCCTGGCACCTGCCGGGAGAACCGGGCTGAGTTGAGAGGGGACAACCACAGGGCCGCACACTGCGGTGTGCAGAACTGAATGACACGTACTTTTGACCAATCATAGAGCAGCTCTGAAAGACGTACCGTGATTGGTTACGAGCCTTGATGCGCATCTGTTAGCTGTGTTGTGATTGGTGGCCTGGAAGCCTGCGCTGGAGGCTTTATTTTTAAGTCCTTAGCACTATGGGAACTGAAACTTGAACTGTGTAGAGTTGGGCAGCTGGTGTTACTCAAGCCCCTTTCCCTGAAATTGGTGCACATCAGAAGCATGCAGAGTGAGAACTGTCTGCAGCTCAGGACTGGCTAGACAGTTCCCCGAATGGAAATAGCAAAGTAAAAATTAAACTTGGGGGTGGCCGGCCGGTGCCAGTGGCCTGCGGGTGGCGTGGAATGTGCCGCGGTCCTACACAACCAGGCCGAGCAGGTGGGGCCCCGCTGCCTAGCCACTCACTGTCTCTCCCCTCCCACGCAGGCAGCTGCTGAAGACAGAGCTGGGGTCCTTCTTCACCGAGTACCTGCAGGTGGGTGTCCTGGCCAGCCAGAGAGCCAGGGTGACTACTCCTGGTGTCACCTTGCACGAGGCTTCTGTCCCAGTACTGCATGGCCTTTTGTGTGGGGCCTCCTTCCCTGGGCGTTGTGTTTTAAAGCATCCACATTGCAGCAGGTGACACCACCACATTCCCCTCCACAGCAGACACCGTTCCCTTTTGTGGTGTTCCTGGAAGACACTTTGGTGTCCCTGAGTGGAGGCTGGGCTGTCACCCCTGTGTGCTGAGGCCTCTAGCTTATGTGTCCACCATGTCGCAGGTGCCCATGTGCCTGGGTGACAGGCCAGTCAGCGCTGCAGCCCCCGCTTTCTTCAGGGTCTGCTTCTCCAGGAGTATGCCTGTTTCTCAGGATGCCCCTGTGGCCACCTCCCCTCTTGTGACAACCTGAGAGCCGTCCAGCTTGGTGCGAGTCCAGGCTTTGCAGTTGGCCAGTGGGGTGTGGACATTGGAGCTCCTGCAGGGCAGAGACAAAATACCTCACCTCTGCTTCCAGAACCAGCTGCTGACGAAAGGCATGGTGATCCTTCGGGACAAGATCCGCTTCTATGAGGGTGAGTGGTCCCCGTGGGCACTTGGCACCGTGCCGAGGGTGCTGTGAACGTGGCCACAGACCCAGGGTTCCGGAGCCCTGTCAGGAGGGTTGGAAGGGCAGTGGCAGACAAGTGAGGCCTCACGGAGAGGCCTGTGGAGAGTCCACCCCATATTTGGGAACCAGGAAGGTCCTGCTCCCCTCATTGCAGCACGGACCCCCTGACCCCAAGATTCCTGACCATGGCGGGAAAAGCCACAGCAGGGTGTTGGGATAGGAGGGGACAGGTTGAGGGTCTAGGGCCTTGCAGAGTGCTGGGTTAGAAACGAGGTCACCATGGGAGGCTGGGGAGATGGCTCAGTGGAATAAGCGCTTCCCTGGCAAGTACAACGGCCTGAGTTCAGTCCCCACTTCTGCAAAAAAAAAAAAAACCCCACCAAGAAACAAGGTCACCCTGACAGTCCTAAAGGGCGGGGCAGGGAGGCTGCTGTGGCCTTCCAGTCCTCGTTCCCAGATGGAGACGGCACAGTGGAGGCGGGCAGTTTGTCCACTGCGCCACTGCAGGCGCAGGCAAAGGCAGGCCCGACACCGCTCTGTCCTCTCCAGGCCACGCCGCCTGGCCTTTGCTGAGCTGTGGCCCTGTGGCTCGGCTGCCTGAGATCGTCTGTGACAGAAGCCGTTAGCCCAGGGTGCGCTGCCAGCCTGCCTGCGTCCTTTGTGCTCCTACTGCACTTGCCCGTGTTGGCTCCAGGCTCCTCTGGGGTTTAGTGAACACGCACCGGGCGCCTGGCCACGTGTGCCTACCCTGCAGCAGGCACCAAGCGTTTACACTGCTGCTCACGGCATGCCCAGGGCTGGAGGGAATGGCACCAGGTGCCCAGCCCTCACCTGGGCTCCCCCTCAAGGCCCCACTGGGACCCTGGAGTCAGGATGGGAGCCCAGCTCAGAGGGGCTAAGCCCCGGGGGAGCTCAGCAGTGGTCGTGTGTTCCTCTGTGCCCCAGTGCACACAGCAGTGGAGACTGGCGCGTGGGTCAGGGAACATAGCCACAGGGCTGAGCGGTCGGGTCAGCCTTGGGGTGGCCCTGAGCCCTGGCACCTGGGGAGGAGCCACCCCACACCCTCCCGACTCAGCACATTCCCAGGGTGCTTGTGCCCACTACTCGGCCCCAGGCATGGGGTCCTCAGAGGCTGTCCTTTGTGCAGCTTGGTAGAGCGCTGAGCCAGGCACCACATCCTCCCAAGCAGGTGGCAGGGACGAGGGGGATCCCAGGCAGCCTGGGTTAGGCACCCCAGGCCCTGGGAGGGGCTGTGAGGTCCTCTCTACCTGGTGTCCCTCTTGCTGTACCATGGGGTGGGACACTGTCCCTGTGCAGGGTGCTCGCTGCATATGGGGCCCTGGTGGCACCTGGGGACCTGGAGATGGGCTAGTGGGGTGAGCGGCAGATGAACAGTGGCCTAGGGAGGGAGGGGCTGCTTCCACCTGGGGGGCTGCGTGGAGGCAGTGGTTCCTGAGCCTGTGGTCTCTGCAGGCGGACACCCACCCACCTGTGGCCTAGGCCTCAAGCCACCCCATCAGGTTCCACCCATAGTCCCGTGGCCATGTTGGAGGTGGGGGACTGCCCCTAGGAGGGGAGGCTGATGGCATCTAGCAAGCAGCCTGTGGTCCTTTGCCCCATGGGCTGTGTGGCTAAGCCACTGCCTGATGGCCCATGGCTGCACTCTTTGGGCTCCATTTATGGGTTCTGTGGTCATTCCCGTCCCTAGGGTCCCCCAACAGGCTGTACAGCCCAGGTCACTCAGACAGGGCCCAGCCTGCGCTCAACAGCTGCTTCCGGCAGTTTCCGCCCGTGGGCTGGGGAATGGCCTGCTCAGCAGAGTGCGGCCTGGCACGCGCCCAGGGCCTCCCCACGGCCAGTGGACACTGAGCACCCTTTCTTCCTACGGGTCGGCGGCGCTGAGGGGGCTCTGTGCAGGCAGGTCCCCCAGGGCCATGAGCATCCTCTGCAGGGCCCCTGTGGTCACCTCGCCCTGAGTCAGGTGCAGGCCACACATGGAGGCTGCGCTACCTCCCAGGGCCAGCTGGACAGGGCTTGGAAGGATGGGGGGAGGAGGGGGCCCTGGGAAAGCAGGAGGGCAGGCTGGGCTTCCATCCGGCCTCTACATGCCCACAGAATCAGGAAGGCAGCTGGTGGCACTCAGGCACACTCCCTGGCTTGCCCAGAGCCCCTGGGGACACATGCAGGAGGTTGCTTTTCCTGGCAACGCACAGAGCCAGCTTGGGGACTTCAGTTGCTGTAAAGGCCAAGCAAGGTGCCCACAACATTGTCCACACGCACCCTTTCCGCTACCTGCCTTGGGAGTTTGCAGTCGAGACACACCCCCACACATTTCCTCTGGGAAGCCACTACTGCGTCTGGCCTGGACAGCACCGCTGGGAAGCCTTCTGCCTTAGGTGGGGTGCTGCAGTTGGGGAGCTTTTTTGGCTCCCCCAGACCCATCCCTGGCAGGCAGGCAGGCAGGTCGGCCATATGGCCTGGCCTTCACGGGAGGAGGCCTGGAGCCACAGCCCAGGCTGTTGACCCTAGAGCTTGTCTCCGCGTCACTGTCTGCACCCTTGTGTTGCCTGATGGGTCTGAAGTTGTTGGGGACCAGTTGGGCCCTGGTGGCCCTGTGGGTATTTACAGGTATCCTATAAAGGCTTGGGTCTGGCAACCCTGGGCAGGGCTCCAACTCCTTTGTGGCACCAGAGACAGCGCAGGCATGGCTGTGACAGGGGAACTGCTGCTAGTGTTCCCCAATGCCAGGCCCTGAGCTGAACACCTCATGGCTTAGTGTCCTTGGTCTCCTGGTCCTGGGAGGTGGCCCTGTCACCGTTCCATCTCACAGGCAGGAGTGCTGAGGTACAGAACAGCTGAGTGACAGGCTCAGGCCATGGAGCTGCTGCGCGGGGTAGACAGCAGCTTTGGCAGGCACCCGTGGGCTCAGTGCAGGATCCTGGGTGTGTGGAAAGGGTCCAGGCATGAGGTAACGCCCCATCCCCCACAGGACAGAAGCTGCTGGACTCGCTGGCGGAGACCTGGGATTTCTTCTTCAGCGATGTGCTGCCCATGCTGCAGGCCATCTTCTACCCTGTGCAGGTGTGTGGGCAGGGGGCGGGCGGGCAGGGTAGTGGTGATGGTCTCGCCTGGGAGGGAGGCAGCTGGGCCAGGTACAGAGGGGCTGTGCTGTCCTGCCATCTGGGGGCCCCTCACTAGGGATGCGCCATCTGGGGAGGGCTGGGGCGGGGGCCTGAGGGTTGCAGCCCTGAGCAGGCAGGAGGAAGCTGTGTCCAGCTCACAGTGCACTCTGTCCCCAGGGCAAGGAGCCGTCCGTGCGCCAGCTGGCCTTGCTGCACTTCCGAAACGCCATCACCCTGAGCGTGAAGCTGGAGGATGCGCTGGCCCGCGCCCATGCCCGAGTGCCACCCGCCATCGTCCAGATGCTGCTGGTGCTGCAGGTGCAGGGCCAGGCTCGGGGGCTACAGGCCTGGCCTGCTGGGGAGTTGGGGACCTAGAGAAAACCTGCAAGGCAGAGAAGGCGAGGTAGGCAGGGAAGATGCTGGGCCCGGCAGTGTCCCCTGGGTGCCCCGCTCTGCTTCTCAGGCTGCAGCGCCCTGTGGATCTTCCTGAACCCTCTTTTGAGATCTCTTCAGGGGTAAGGTGTACAGGGGCAGCCCTGGGGGAACCTGTAAAGGTTCCAGAGCCAGCAGGAGCTGGAACATGCCGATAAGATTCCCAGGACCTCAGCCTGGCCTGGCTGTGGGGTAGCTGGGCCTCAGTGTCCCCATCTGTTTAACAAGACCTCGTACCTGGCAGGCAGGTGTGAGGGTTGTGGGCAGCAATCTCAAGAAAATCCCCTCATGGACTCCAGGGGAGCTATGAGGTACCCTGGAAGGTGTTGGGAGGCCAGGGCGGGGTTGTGCTGACCCCTGGTGGTTGCTGTGACTCATGCAGCTTCCGGGATGGGCTTGGCGCCTGTCTGTGCACTTGCCCTGACCAGAGCTCCATTTGGAATGATCTGTGAGTGGCTTTCCCGTTGCTGCACACAGTGCCCCACCCCCACAGCTTGGAGGAGAAGGAGTTCAGCCCGGTTCACGGTTTCGGGATTCAGTCTGTGGCTGCCTGGCCTGAGGCAGGAGCAGTGGGCAGAGGGCCTGGCGGAGCAAAGCTGCTCAGGTCCCGGGGGCGGGAACCAGCACAGGGGAGCCACGCCGGAGGGCCAGGGGCAGGAAGAGGGCCTGGCATCCAAGGTCACACCTCCCTAGTGTGCCCCACCAGAGCCCCCAAAGGACTCCCAGACCAGTCAGTTTAGCCATCACAGATGACGTTGTCCAGGCCCCTGGTGCCTGTCCCTGTGAACTTGGCCCCTGCTGTCTTGGGTCTGGAGTGGGGCTGAAGTCACAACCACTGCAGAGCCTTCTGAGAGCCCGATTCAACCCCAGCACCGCAACATCTGCCCAGAGGCCCGAACAGGGCAGGGGACACAGCTCCTCCGGGTTCTAAAGACAGATGGCAGAAGGTCCCTGAGATTGCAGCCTGGCTCCAGAAGCAGTGCTAGGGCCAGGGGCACGTTTTGTCCCCACTACTGTGGGCAGGAACGGTCCAAGGGGTGTGGGGACCTTCCAGTACCACCTCCAATCCACAGTCCTGGCCAGGCTCGGGAGTCTGCCAACCTGGGGACCAGGTGACTGCTGCCCCTGCATGAGTCACAGCTGTGTCTGCCCGGTACCAAGTCTCCTACAGCCCATCCTGAACACTGGCTGTCACCGCGTGCTGGCGTGGCTGTCACTCAGCATTCTCCCCGAGGGTCGGCAGCTGGCAGCCCCAGCCCTGCTGTCTGTGTCCATTCATCCACACATCGATCATACATTCAGGAGGCGCTCGCTGGCGCTGCACCGAGGTGCCCCCAATGGGGGGCTGGGAGGAGTTTCAGTGGCCCACTGTGGAGGGCGGTGGCAGGGAGAGTGGCCAGGAGCAACCAGGAGGCCCAGGAAAGAGGCAACCCGGTGGGGAGGAGGTACTGCTACTTCGGGAGCCTGGCGTCCCGGAGTTTGTGGGTGGACAGAGGCAGGTTTGGTCTTCCCGGACAAAACAGCTGCTGGGGAGCAGCACGGAGGGCTCAGGAGCAGCGGGGGAGGCAGAGCCAGGGACCACAGAGATGTATCGCGCATGCGCCTACCACGCCCCACCTCTTGCTGTCTTGCAGGGCGTGCATGAAGCCAGGGGTACGACCGAGGACTACCTGCGCCTGGAGACACTGGTCCAGAAAGTGGTGTCCCCTTACTTGGGCACCTACGGCCTCTACTCAAGCGAGGGCCCCTTCGTCCGCTCCTGCCTTCTGGGTAGGGGTCACCTGGGTCCCGGGTGGGAGCGGAGTGACCGCAAGCCCCGCCCACTTATGAGCTAATAGGTGGAGGCCCACAGCTGAGAGTGGGAGGACCGGCGTCCCCTGGGGAAGCATAAGTCCTGAAGCAAACTCCCAGCTGTCCAGCCAGGGCACTCGGTGGAGCGAGGAGAGGTTGCAGACCCACAGGCAGACTAATGGTGACATTACATTCCTGGGAGGTCTCAGTCCGGCTCAGTCTTAAAAGTCGGAAGGCAGAATCCTTGTAAATGCTTGGGCCTCAAGACTCCCTGCTCCTGACCAGGGAGGATGGGGAGGACTCGGGTGGGCAGCACCAAGCCCCATAGAGGAGTGATGGGGGTGGCCTAGTGTGTCCACAGAGCTGCCAAAGTGCTCTTCTCATCCGCCCGCAAGGTCAGTTGGGTACCAGAGACCAAGCCCCGCCCCCCGAGGCTCGGGTCTAGCAGGACAGTGGGTGACTGAGTCCCCGCAGTGGCCACAGGGCTGGAGGGTGGGAGCTGCAGCGGTAGGAGGACCACTTGGGAACCTCCTCCCCTATCTGCAGTGGCAGCTCGTGCCTGCCCCCTAGACGGAATCCTCTTCCTCTACCGGGTGGTTCAGGCAGGTCCTACAGCCAGTGAGCATGGCCCTTCAGCCCTTTTGCCCCTGGACCCTGGACAAGGGATCCCCCAACCTCTCCGGCCTCCCCTTGCAGGAAAGGCCGCTTGCTGTCCTACACCCTGCCACCTGGTGGTCGCTATGGGGAACTGCGTGGCCCCTGCAATCCACCGCTCTGCACACCGACCATTGGCTCTCTCCACACTCAGAGCGATGGACCTCCCTGACTTCTTCCCCCCAAACCCCCGCGACAGTTCTTGCGGGTCCTTGTCACACACCCTTACTACCCCTGCAGTTTACTCTGTGGGTTTGTGCCCCAATCTCTGGGATACCAGGCCTAAAAAGGCAGGAGCTGAATCTAAGTAAAGTGGCAGCTCCCTACGGTTTGGAGATTGCATACATGGTGGGGAAAGAGGCACAGAGCACTGACATCACTGACACAGGTGCACACTTGAGCCTAGGCAACTGCCCGGCCAGGCTGAGGGTGGCAGCTGAACCCGTGGGAGGGTGGGGCACACAGCGCCAGGCATGGGGGAGCTCTGCATGCAACCGTGTGCCTCTCCCTACAGAGAAGCGTTTTCTGCGCCGCTCCCGCTCAGGGGACGTCTTGGCCAAGAACCCCGTGGTGCGCTCCAAGAGCTACAACACGCCGCTACTGAATCCAGTGGCCGAGCACGAGGCAGAGGGCACGGCGGCTGGTGGCACGAGCATCCGCAGGCACTCGGTATCCGAGATGACATCCTGCCCAGAGCCCCAGGGCTTCACCGATACACCCAGCCAGGGACCCACAGCACCCCACTCGGGGGCCTGGCCCAGCAGACTGTACCCCACAACCCAGTCCCCCAAGTCCAGCCCAGCCCTCGCCTCTGCACCCAGCCCCGAGACCCTGGACCAGACCCTGGAGTCAGCAGACTCGGATTCCGAGGGCATCTTCATTGACTTTGGCCGGGGCAGCAGCTCTGGGGTGCCCAACTTCGAGAGGACCGGGGGCCGGCAGAGCATCGTGTGAGTGGCAGGGCCGACAGCCCTTTCCTGACCATGTGAGAGCGTGTCCTGATAGTGCCTGCGTGCGTGCAAGAATTTTCTACTGTCCCCACTCGCCAGCCCCCTGGCAACCTCATCACTGCCTTGGTCACTTTATACTCCCTGCTCCCGTCCAGTGAAAGCTGTCACCAGGGACATAGCGAGTGTCCAGTGTGGGGGTTACTGCACCCCTGCCTGCCACACCGGCGGTGTCCACATCCGTCACAGACTGAATGGGTGCTGCCTGCATGGCCCAGTTCAGCCCCAGGGAGCAGGGTTCTGTAGCAGCCCCATCCTTGTCCCCACAGGCTGCATTGGGCCACCACCTGCCCTCCCTCTGCCCGAGGGGGCCCTGGAGGACAGGCAGTGTGGAATAAAATGTCAGCTCACTTTGGCTGTGTCTGCCCCTGGTGTTCAGGGTCGCACCTCTCAGAGCCGTGCTGGCTGTCCTGCTGCAGGCAGGCTTCATACAGGACCCAGGGGGCGGGTGGGGAGGCTGCCGGGCTGCGAGCGTGTGTGCACGTGTGAGTGTGTGGTCCAGTGACTGTGTGTGTACAAGTCATACTCGGGTGATGGAGTTTATGTGAGGGATGTGACCTTGAGCCTGAGCCTCAGCCAGTGTGCTGATGCCGCCACAGGAACAAGACAGCGAGCTTTCTGGACAGCCTCTGTCCCATACAGAATAGGACTGAAACCCAGGCCCACGTGGGCAGGCACTGAGGGCACTGTGGGGCAGCCAGAGCCCCAAGAGGAGGCATGCAGGACCCAGCAGGACGCCCCTGTGAGCTGGCACATGACATGTGTGTGATGTGTCCTCAGGCACAGGCTGGGCCAGGAGGGAGGGCAGAGGCCTCTCCCAATGAGTGACCTTCAGCACCAGGCCACCAAGCTGCTGCTGCTCAAGGGCACTGGGCAGGGGGCCAGGGAGATGGCTCAGTAGAATAAGTGCTTGCCTGGCAAGCGCAAGGGCCTGAGTTCAATCCCCAGTTCAACCAAAAAAGTCACTCGATCCAAGGGTGCTGGCATGGTGACGCAAGCCCTCTCCCTGTCCCCGGGTAGCTGGGCAGCAGGAGGCCAGGTACAAGCTCCTGTGGTCTCTGGGGAGGAGGAGGCATGGGCATCAGGTGGCCCAGCAGGAAGCAAGATGGCTGGACCAGGGACCGCTTGTGGATGGAGGAGCGAAGATGTCCAGGGCCTTCCAGGTTGCAAACGCCCCGAGGCGGGGAGCCGGGAGCGGCTGAAGGAGAGTAGTCCGCCCTCCCTCTGCAGCCTCAATCCTCAGCTCCTTCCTTGGAGCCCTGTTGCTAGCTACAGCTAGGCTCAGGATAGGAGAACAGGTGGGACACAGAGCTCTGGATGGGTCAGCAAACTCAGGCCTGTCCTGGAGGCAGAGCAGGGTCCTCTGGAGCCAGACAGGAGAGCCTTGCCCCACAGCCAGAGTCGCCAGTGAGGGGGCATCCAGAAAAGCTGAGCTGTGGGTCCCTGTGAGCTTCGGAGGCCTTGTCTACACCCTTCCCGGAGCTAACCTTTGGGATGCGTGTGTAGCCATGCATGTGCGTGCATGTGTGTGTGTGACAGCGAGGCCTCCTCCCTGCAGCTCTCCACAGCTGCCTCCTTTAGGAGGTGCACTGTCCCCTGCACCCAATGGGCCCCTCTGCAGAACCCCAGTGTTTCACTGGGGGCCCTATCCCGGAGAGTGCAGTGGAGATGCTGGGAGAAGCAGGACCCGGTGGGTGGGGTGGAGGAGCCTTCTCCAGGCACAGGACCATCGCTGATGTTGGCAAGACCCTGGGTCACGCCTGCTCCTCCAGGGGGCCCCTGTTCTCTACTTCGTGTCCTCTTGGAGTTTGGGGGAGACTAACCCGGCTCTGGCCAGTGAGTTCCTGGCTGAAGAGGCACTCTGTCTTTGGAGCTGGAGTTGGTTGTCAGGGGTGCCCTCGGCAGGGACAGATGCCAGGTAGGAGGCAGACAGGTGGCATGCATGAGACATTGGTACAGGAAGGGGACATGTTCATTACAGCGGCATTGCTTGGCTTGGCCTGACTACGCATGCATCCTAGAGCCAGCGGTCCCTGAGCGAAGTCAGGGCTGACCCAGTCACTGCACTGCATGTGCCAAGTGTCCGGCTCACCCAGCAGGCAGAGCCAGGCCTCCATCGTGACTCAGAGTTGGCTGCTGTGTGACCGTGGGAGGTCACCCAGCCCCAGTCTCGTGTGTAGCAGGGATCTTTTCAAATACAAAGTCTGAGCGGTGGTGCGTCTGCTCCCGTGCAGGTGTGGGCACATGGAGAGCAGGGCTGTCGGAGCAGGCGAGGCTGCGTCAGGCTGCTGGAGAGGGCCAGGCTGATCATGCAGGAAGGAGCTTGCTGATACAGAGCAGGGCCTGGGGTCCTGGGGAGCCCGGCTCAGGGCGCAGCTTCAGGGAATTGTGGGGAGGCTGGGATGCTCAGCCAGTGTGCAGATCCTGCACATGCACCACGATGTGCCTACAACACGGATGCTCACGTCTCCCTGGACCACACTCACCACTGCCACCACCGCCACACTAGGGCGACACCCACTGAGCCCCAGGCTGCCCAAGTGGTCTCCCCCCGCCTCCCAAGCTGGTTGTCACTGCTGCAAATACCTTCCCCAGCATGTGGGTATAGGACCACCCTCCTGTGGGGCAGGGGGAGTGTTGCAGGGACAGAAGCTGTCACTGAGAACCTCCTGGTGTCAAGGCAGAGTATGCTGGGTAGACCAGTTGTCTGGCAAGGTGTGGAATTCCAATCTAGCAAAGGGATTTGGAAGGCACTGGTGCTGGTGTACCCGGCCCTATCAACAGGGGCATCAGGAACAGGGGCTGTCAGCTATGTCAAAAGGGTTTCAGCGTTAGACCCCAAGCATCCCAGACAGCATGGCATAGAAAGCGCATTCTGTCTCAACCATACTGATTACCCAGCGCCTCTGCTCTAAAACGGGTCCAGGACGCTGCTTCTGGGCTTGGCCACACAGCATCAAGGCAAACCCTAACCCCAGGGTCCAGCGTCCTGACCCACAGAGGGGGCAGCTGGAAGATGACCTGGGGGACCCCTTGGCTGCCTCACCCACCCAGGAGGGAAATGTTGCCTTCGCGATTTAATCAAGTTCAAGGCGGGCCAGGCATTAGCTGCGGCAGTTGGCAGAATGAACAGTTTGGAAGAAAACAAACCTCAAGCCCAGACCTGGGACCGAAGGCCAGCCTTTCCCCGCTCACCACTCCGTGCCCAGCAGTTAGGAATGTGGAACTTGCCGCTGGGGGAGAACCAGCTCTCTGCCTCCATAAACGTGTAAGAGTAAATCTAATAAAGCCAGGGATAATACCATGCAGATGTAATGCCTTCACTCCATGTTATTATTCTTTTCTATGGCGAAGCGTTTGAAATGCAAAGAGTTATTGTTAGAGCAACAAAAGGAAATGACTAACTGGTGGATTACTGATGAGACAGCGCTTGGGGGGAACTAGAAGAAAGGAAGAGGCCTGGGCTTCACGTTTCTTTTCTGTGCCCATTTTATTGTGAGTGGTGGAACACACCCGCGTTCTCCGGAGGAGGCACAGCCACCTTAGTGCTTTATTGTGAATCTTTTAATTCCACTGAGCTGTGGTCATGGAATCCATGCGAGATTTTCACAGGACAGAGAGGCAGGGAGGGGGCACTGCCCATCGTCTCTGAATGCCGTGAAATTACACTGCCAGGATATGCCAACCGGGTGGAGGGGCACTGCTTGTATTTTTGTCTGAAGTTCAGTTTTAAAACACAAATCCTGGGTCTGGCCAGATAGCTCAGTGGATTAAAGCACCTCCTTAGGCAGATGCAGAGGTCGGTGGTTCAATCCCTAGCCTGCCATGCTGGCTGCACCAGCCAGGGTGATTGAGACTGGGTGTGGTGGCATGCGCCTATAATCCCAACGCTTGGGAAGCTGAAAACAGGAGGATCACTTCAAGTCTGATTTACATAGTGAGACCCTGTAATCCCTGTAGACCCTGCACTAAATACAAAACAAACAAATCCTGCAGCATCCCTCTCTCTATAAGAGACTACTCTTACAGTAGCAATAAAAATGTCCCCACATACAAGGGCCAGGATTCGATCCTCAGCTCCCCCTGAAAATCAGCACTGGGCAGTAAAAAAACATAATCAGGCCTGTGTGACACAGGGGCAAGACATCTCCCGGATGTTCTCTGACACAGATTGGCTTCCTGCCCCATCTAACCCCAGGCTGAGATGCAGCAGACAGCAGACCGTTCCAGTCTTGGTTTCCTCAGTGCCTCCCCTGCCCAGGGTGGTGTCAGCTGGACAACCCGCAGGCAAGGACAATCCTGCTTCTCACACAGAAAGAGGCTCGCGGGGACGGATACTGGCTGAGTGTGCAAGGAGCTGTCTGCACTGTGCTGTCATGCTTGCCTCGATGTCCCCCATCAGCTCAGAACATTGCCCTTTCACAGTCATTTGGACTTTGGGGAACAGCCCCATGTCGTCACACAGTGCCAGGTCCTTGAACAGGGCGGGTGAGGGCACAGCATTGTGGTGTTACGAGCTTGCCTTTCCACTGGGCAGCGCGGGGCAGCAGCAGGCGGTGTAGCTTGGATCGCCCTTAGGAAGGCTGCTCCGGAAAGTGCTGTGAGAAAGCTGGGGCGGGTGTGTTTTAAGCAAGTGGTGGGTTTTGAAGGGGATCCCTGGCAATGTGCCTTTTACTGTGGTACGTTTTGCAATCGCCCCTTGTATTTCATGCTTACCTTTAGCCAGCATAAACCGCATGAAAGCCTGGCCTGACTTTGCCAGTCTGTGCCTCATGCCAGAGGTCACGGCATCTCGGGCTCAGCCACTCACAGGTCTTCCCTGGGGTATTTTTTCTGCGCATGTTGTCAGAAGACGTGGTTAAAATGGGTGCTTTGGAGGGCAGGGAATGAAAATCCTCAAGTTAGTTTAAACAACAAGAAAATCTCTGGGTGTTTTTAGCTGAAGTCCAGAGGCAAGATAGGCTAGGTTTAGTGACCAAGGACCTGGTTCCTGGCCATCTCTGCTCTGTCCCAAGACTGGATCCCTTCCAGGTCACAGGACAGCTGCCAGGGATAGAGATCAAGACTTACTACCCCAGTAGGCACCCGGGCTTTTGAGGACATGAAGGGAGCGACTTGCTCTCACCCTCCAGTTTTACTGTCCCCTAATCAGGTCCTGAGAGCCTCATCTGAGAGCTGCCCTCCCTACGCTCAGAGGAAAGGATGATGCCTATCTCCAGGGATAAGGCAACACAGAGAGGAGGCACCTGGATAGACAGGCCTGGATAGCTCGCCCTTGGACGGGGACCTGCGCACTCCATCACATCCTCCACAGTGGACCGCTGTACAAGTCCCCGTCTCTTTGGGTCCGCATTTCCTGATGCAGAAGCTTCCTGGCCCGTGTTGACTAAATTGCTGGGAATGGCAGTGCATACTGTAGCTCTGGGGTTCCTAGAGTTCCTAGGGAGAGGGAGGCTAGGGGCCTGCTTTCCCCAATCATCCAGGAAGGGGTCCGTGGGTCCTCTAGGACTGCCTGTGCTGCCTGGTGGCAGGGGTGGAGACTTGCACAGGACCAGGGGTGGTCTGTGCCACCAAATTTGTGACTAGATTGCTCCCACTCCCCATTGTCCTGGCTTCTGTACCTGATAACCAGGCCTAAGTGACCCTAGAGATGCTGCATCCAGGCCCCTTCTGGGCAGGGCTTGGGGACAATGGAGCCCACATACACACCAGGAGGGAGGGGACAGTGGCCACCAGGGCAGGGCCCTCAGGGCCTCCCCACCTCAGCTGCTGGGTGGAAACAGATGGAGGAGCATGAGAAGTGAGGGGACCTGGGTTGCCCCGGGGCCCTGGAAGTGGGGACCGGTGGTGGCACTCTATGACGATTTCAGGAAGGAGCCATCAGGCAGGTGATGGACCACACATGAGTGTGAGGCAGGTCGGACGAGGCCAGTGGGAGAACGGGGTGTAAGGGCCGCGTGGAACGGTCACTGCGCTGCAGGCTCCGGGCTGTGGGCGGAGGACAGGAGGCCAAGCTGGTGCGTACAGCTGGGGTGCAAGGGACCGAGGCCGGGAGAGGAAAGGCTAGGGGGATAGGGGCCTGGTGGAAGGAGGCAGACCTGGCCTCTGGGGTGAATGTGGGCGACGCCCCTACCTCCACCCAAGCTGCTGACTCCCAGGCAGGCCCCCTGGCGGCCAGTGCAAAACTAGCGCCTTCCAGAGATCTGACCGGGCCTGCGTCCTGGAGGCCTCCAGGAAGGTCCCCATCACGGCCTGGCACAGGCGCCTGTGGCTTTGCCAGGTCCCTGTCCCCATCGGTTCCGCGTACCACACAGGGCCCTACGCGCGCGCTCTGGGGCGCTTGCTGGCTCGGCGCCCCTCAGAGGGCGCAGATCTCACCCTGTCCCGCCTCACTTGGCACAGTCCTTAAGACGGGTGAACGTGTCGCGCAAAAGGAGAGCTGTTCTGGCCGCGCGGGAGGGGACGCGAACCCAGCTGGCTGGCTCCGCGCTCTCGGCCCTGGAGCAGCGCCAGGTGTCCTGGGTGGGGCCAGGTGAGCTCGGGGCGGGGCCAGGTGGTCGGGGCGGGGCCCGGTGGTCGGGGGCGGGGCCAGGCGAGCTCGGGCCTCAGGACCGGGTGCGGAACAACTCCTGGGTGAGTCGGGGTGCGTGGGTGGGCAGGATGTTATCCGCGCGCCCTGCGGGGCTAGCAGCCCCGGAGGGGACACCCGCCGGCTCCGGGCTTGTCCCTCGTCCTCTCCTTTCTCCTGCACCCCTCCCTCGCCTCTTCCCTCCCGCGGTGCTCTGTGCTGAGCTCGATCCGCCCCAACTCATGGGTTCCAGTCCCTTACCCGGGGCGTTAGGATCGCGCCGGTCGGAGCGCGCCCGGGACCCCGGCTCCAGTCCTAGAGGCCGGCGGCTTCTTCCCGCCGCACAGATGGGGTAAACTGAGGCAAACCAGGTGTTGTGTTGCGCCGCTGCTTAGGGGGCCCCAGACACTCCCGCTTCCTCAAGGTCCACAGAGTCAGGGCCAAGCCAAGACCGTCACCCTCCGAAACCGGCGCCTGCTGCTTTCGCTTTTCTCAAACCTGTGCGGAGGGGGGGGAGGGGCGGAATTCCTGAGTTCTCGGGTGGCCCGCGGGGACGGGGCGGGGACAGAGCCGCCTTTCTAATGGCTGCTCTGGGGCGTTTTCTCCAGCGGCGCGTAGGTCCCTCCTTCCGCTTGTGAAGAGCAGGGTGACGTTTGTCCAGGTGAGGACGGAAATAAAGTCTTGGGTTGATCTCTCTCGGGATATTCGGGTTATGTCCCGAGTTCCTTGTTTGTACTTTCTGTGAAAAGCTATCCGTGGTCAGCCTCCTGTCTGGTCCCTGTCCTTTTGTCCAGAGTTTTCTGGTCTCTGTGGGAGAAGCCAGGGGCTTTCAGGAGACAGTGAAGGGGTTTTCCTGGAGGAGGTGCTGGAAGGTGAGCGGGAGGCCTGGAGGGAAGGGTGTGGCTCTGGCTAGAGATGGCTCCTCAGTGCAGGTGAGGGTGGAAGTGCCCCTGCGTTCGCGACAGATGCGGTGTGTGACAATGCGGGCAGAGAAGGTCTTGGAGTCATTGAAATGTGCCCAGTGAGACTGTAAAGTCTGGGGACTCGCCAGCCGGTGGCATTTACTAGACCACGCCAACCTGGTCTTGAGCTTTGTGAACTACGAGGTTAAAGGGGACAGGAGCAGGTCAGTCACCCTGGAGGTACCTGAGATCAGCCTCCCGCCCATTAGCCTCTCATCCCATTCCCTGCTCCCACCCTCCCTTCACTGATGGAGAAACTGAGGCACGGGCGGCCTGAAGGTGGGAAAGCTGAAGAAATGCAGAGAGTGGGTGCTGCCAAGCAGGTCACTTTCCTTCTTGCGCGATGGCTTCTGCTCTGTAAAAGGACCTGCCGGCCATCCTCCCACCCTGGGGTGGCCACCATCCTTAGAGACCACCACGCCTTACCCAACACCTAGTGCCCCTCCTGCCATCACCTCTGGGTCCTGGGCAGGGACTGGTACCATCCACTTTTACAGATGAAGACAAAGAGGCATGAGGGTGTCAACAGCCAGCTGTCTGTAGCCACAGTGTCCACCATTCTGCACCCCGAGTCAGCTGGCTGTTTGGTGTTACAAGAATTTGAAATTCTCCTAAGGACAGAAAACTGATGCTATCCATTTCTTTCTAGATCAATTAACTCCTCCTTCCAATTCTTTGATTCAACTTGGAACCCAAGAGACAGGCTGTGGGTGTCCAGAGGCCTCCCAGGCCCCCAGGGGTGCTTTTGAGGAAAGCCCTTCTGGGGAAGGCCGTGTTGGGGGCTGGGTCACAGGTGGGCCCCGTGTTTTTGTGTCCCAGCCCAGCTGTCTTTCTCTGGGGTTTATTCGGAACTCCTGGCAGCAGATGCTGTCTAATTGTCTGGGTCCCTGAGCCAGAAGCCCTGGCTGAGTGACTCCTGACTCTTAGATTTCTTTCTTTCCTCACTAATGGACGCTGTTAGCCACAGCTTGTCCTGGAACCCTGCAGAATGAAGTCAGGGTTCAGCAGAGTGCACGGGTGCCACCGTGAGCCCACAGTCCGGGCCCCTGCCCGCCGTTAGTGTGACTGAGTCAGTGGTTGTTTGGTCTCCTCAGATCGCTGCAGAAGCCCATGAGTTCTGTGCAAGAGCAGGGTGGTCCCCAGGGCAGGGCCTGCCGCTTCCGCACTACCCGAGGGATACAGGGATATGATACCCGAGGCAGTGAGGCCTCTGCATTAGGGCCCAGACCAGTCCTTCCTCAGGGCAGAGAACAGCTCTCAGCTGGGGGGAGTGCAGCGAGGCGCCGTTGGAAGGAACTGGTTGGGTTGGTGAAGGTTCCAGAAACTCCCTGAAGGGACTGGACAGTCCCCTCCTTCCCAACATGGACATTCATCAGAGCGGCTGGAGGGGACGGGGGTGGGGGCACTCTCTGGGCTGTGGCTCTGTGGGCTTTGGTTCTGCTGGAGGGCTCACAGGTACCTCCTCCGTAGAACTGGGGGGTGGTGCTCTCACTACACCCCGCACTCACTTTACAGAGAGGGTTTGTTTGCTCATTTTTTTTTTTAAGTTTGGAGAATTTGAGATATTTGCAGGAAAGTAGGACACACAGCGAGCCCGGCAGCACCCCAGCCCGGGCGCACTCCATCTTCACCCCTTCCTGGCTCTCTGGGCTTTCTAGAGCTGTTCTCAGACCTCAGACTCCCCACGTATTGCAGTGGGGATCCCTGTTGGCTTTGATCTTTCTTTCTTTCTTTCTTTCTTTCTTTCTTTCTTTCTTTCTTTCTT
>NDGN011534560.1:1768-17062 GCA_002564285.1 Tympanoctomys barrerae
CTTTCTTTCTTTCTTTCTTTCTTTCTTTCTTTCTTTCTTTCTTTCTTTCTTTCTTCTTTCTGAGATAGCATCTCACTATGTCATCTAGGCTGGCCTTAAAATCACAAAGATCTTCCTGCATCAGCCTCCCAAGTGCTATAATTACAGACATGTGCCACCACACCGGGCTGTTAGATTCGTGGACTCTTTGATAGCCCTAAATAAAAACTTCAGCAGTGAAGCTGCTTTGATTTAGTGGCATTTCAGCTAGAGGACAATGGGTCACTCTAGTCAGGGCTCAGGATCAGGAAGATCTGAGTCTTTGTTCTGCTCTGATGCCTGCCAGGAGCCCTTAACCTGGAGCTGGCCTTCTCCTTTTGCTTCCTTGTCTGCAAACTGAGAGAGAACGAGAGAGTGAGAGAGTGAGAGAGATTTACATGGTAGGGCTGTATAGTAAATATATATTGTTGATCATCATGGCTGCTATATAAATAGAAACTAGGATTTTAGGTAATTCTAATAGTAGAAAAACTAGAAGCAATACCAAAAAATGCAATATTATTTTGTTTTTTGAAAGGTCTTGTTATGTGCTTCAGGCTGTCTTTAAACTCACTCTGTGGTCCAAGCTGGCCTCAAATTCCCAGAAATCCTGCCTAGGCCTCCTGAGTTCTGAGATTACAGGTGAACATTACCATACCCAGCTTGCTTTTTTTTTTTCTTCCCTGTGTTGATAATTGAACCCAGGGCCTTCATAGTGAGCTACATGCCTAACATTTATTTACTTATTATGACAGGGCCTTTCTGTGTAGCCCAGACTGGCCTTGGACACAGCAATCCTCCTGCCTCAGCCTTCCAAATGCTAAGATTATAGATGTATGCCGCCACACCCAGCTTACTTTTTTATTTTAATTAATTAATTAGACATAGAGTCTCGCTGCGCAACTCGGACTCATAGTGATCTTCCTGTCTCAGTTTCCCCAGCACTGGGATTACAGGCATAACACCACCATGACTGGTTTATGTGGCTGGCATAGCCTGCTAGGGGGATTCCGGGGCCAACATGTGGTACTGGGAATTGAACTCAGGTTCTTGGGCTTTCCAGATAGGAGCTTAGACCACAGAGCTGTCTCCCCAGTCTAGCTTATTTATTTTTTATTTTGAGACAGGCTCTTGAAAATCACTAAATTGTTCAGGCAGAGTTGGAACTTGTGATCCTCTTGCCTCAGTTTCAAGCATGATAGTGCATGCCTGTAATCCTGACATTCTGGGAGGTTGAGGCAGGAGGATTGCCATGAATTCAAGGCCAGCTTCAGTTACATAATGAGTTCAAGACCAGCTTGAAATACACAGCAAGATTCTGTCTTAATAAACAAAACACCTGTTAGAATGGTCACTAGAATATATATGTAATATTCAGCCACTAAAAATGGTATTCCATAAGCACCTACCTGGCAAGTGCAAGGTCCTGAGTTCAATCCCTGGTACCTAAAAAAGAAAAGGGGAAAAAAAAAAAAAAAATGATATTCACCTAAACGTAACATAGCATCCTGGATTAGATCTTGGAACAGATACAAGAAATTAGCGAGAAATAAAAAGGTGAAAACCAAATAAAATCTAGGGTTTAGTTAACAGTATTAATATTAATTTCTTAGTTTTGATGAAAAGATGTAGCTGGGCATGGTGCCATATGCCTGTAATCCAAGCACTCAAGAAGCTGAGGTAGGACGATTGCTGAGTTCAAGGCCAGGCAACTATGGCTCCATAGTGAGTACAAGGGCAGCCTGTTTCAAAACACATACACAAAGACAGACAGACAGACAGACAGACAGACAGACAGACAGACAGACAGGCAGGCAGGCAGGAAGAAAGGAAGGAGAAAGAAAGAAAAAAAAAGAAAAGGCTGAGGGCATTGAAGTGGAGTGAAAGGTAAAGAGGTGATTCTGAAGTGGTCAGATTGAGTCAGCTTGAGACATGGAGGTGCCCTTTGCCACCTTTGGCAGGAGAACAGGGAGAAAAGAGCCCCATGTCCAGTAGACCTATCCCAGCAACCCCTACTGAGCCTGGTCTCTGGCCTGGTTTGTTTGCCAGTGGGAGCTCTACCTCAGGCAAACCTTCAGCTCTCCCTCTGCCTCCCGCCAGCCCCCAGATCATTCTGTCCCCATGGGGTGTGCCCCTGGTGCCCACTCACAGAGCCCCACTTCACTTCCTGGAAGATCTGCGGCTGCAAGTTCTGGAGTGAGTTTGGAGACAGGAGGGCTGGTGGCTCTCAGTTCCAGCCTGCTTCTCCTAGATAAACTCAAACTAATTTGGGTTACTTGGGCTCAAATGTGGCAGCCCCAAGGAAGTAGAAGTGTGCTCCTGCTGTCTCGTTTGATCTTTTTGTAGATAGTGCATTTGACTGTAATCCTGTGAGTCAGTGAGTGCAGAGTCTGAATTGAATCTCAGGGGATCAGGGAGATGGCTCAGTGGAATAAGTGCTTTCCTGGCAAGTGCAAGGGCCTGAGTTCAATCCTCAGTTCCCAGTTCTGCCAAAAAAACCAAAACAAAACCAGGTCTGTCTCTATTTAGAACCACTGCAAACTTAGGACAGCACGATTCTCATTCTTGGTTTGGCCAGACTGCTGAACAGTTAAGTCATTCACCACTCTGAGGCTCTGTTTTTATTCAGTAAATTGTTGGAGTGGCTCAATATGGAGGCACAGGCCTGTAAATCTAGCTAGCAAGGTTACTGAGGCAGGAAGACCACAGGTTTGAGGCCAACTAGGCAATTTAGCAAGACTCCATCTCAAAGTATAAATAAATAAATAAGAATAGGGTTGGGGATACTGCTCAGTGGTAGAGCACCTTTGGGTTCGATCTCCAGTGACAAAAAACCGGGGGGCTGGGTATGATGGCTCCAGCCTATAATCATGGTACTTGGGAGGTTGAGGCAGGAGGATTGCTGTGTGAGGCCAACCTGGGGTTCACAGCGAGTTCAAAGCTAGCCTGAACTACATAGCAAGACCCTGTCAGCAAAAAAATATTGGGGCGGGGCGTGATGGGAGTGGCTTATTAGTTATGAGCTCATGGGGGTGACTGACACATCTTTCCCTGGGCCCCAAGCAGGGGTGCAGGAGACTGCTTCTGTGGAGCCCGGAAATGTTCCTCTTCCTGGGCCCTGCTGCCCTCTGCTGGTCGAGGTCCAGCCCCATATCCAGGGGAGGATGGTTGGGAGTGAGACTTGATGTCACTTCCAAGCAATCAGCTCTGCTATTCCCTACTTTGGATCCCACTCTTGGTCCTCTTGACCCTTGGTATCCTCATCAGTAAAGTGAGACAACTGAGGGTATTAAATGAGGCAGGAGGGTAGACTGACACCTGGTCTTCCTGGCCAGACACAACTGTAGTACTCTTAGGGTAGACAGGAGCAGGGGACCTACAACACCCCTGTTTCTGATGCAAGGGTGGCAGGGTGTAACCTCATGTCCTTCATATGTTGGGAAGCACTGCAGCCTAACCTGTTGATCTCCACAGCAGTAGCTGACCCATGCCTGTGGCTGCAGAGCCAGTGTCAGATGCTGTGTTTGTGGTCATAGAGGATAGGGGCTTGGAATTCCAGGACTACATCCTGATCCCCTCTGAACCTCCAACTTCATGCCATTTGGTGTTCAGTCAACATCAGGCCATGCACACGGAAGCAACCAACTCCTAGTTCTTAACTAGGTGCACAGAGAACTTGTGAAGTCAGCCTTGGCTTGACTGGTGTTGGTGTCTCCTGGCAAACATGAGCCCTGGAGAGATTCAGGCCCATCCTCCAGACTCATCAGTGTCCAGCCTTATCCACCAGGCTTGTAAGGACCCTCCATCCCCTTCCCTCAGAGGCTTTCTACAGAGTCTAAGCTCCCTAATTCCTCTCTCACTTGGTGGCCCAGATTGGGAAGAGAGGACCAGCATCGAACACTCATATGTTTGTTCCTGGTTTGCAGATCCTGCAACAGTCTTGTGCAGTAAATAATTTATCTTCATTTCATAGTTAGTAACTCTAGCTGACAGGGAATATTAAGTGAATAAACATACTTTGCATTAATTCTTTTAATTTTTTCAACCAGTCTAGGAGGGAGGTCCTACTCTTACCCTTATTTCACAGATAAGAAAATAACGTTTAAGAGTTAGAAATAAGGGGAAAAACATACAGATAAGGATATTTTTAAGATAAAAAAAGAAATTAACAGGTAATGAGCCCTAATAATGGGTCTGAAGTCACACAGCTGTTAACTTTCATAGCCAGAATTTGAACCCAGGAGAATCTTCTCTCCACAGCCTGACCTAGTACTCAGAAACATTGCACTTGGATATCAGGCCCCCTAGTGTAGGGGTACAGGGTCAGCTGTTCTCCTCTGTTATGTCCTGGTCACTGTATGGCATGGTCACAGGCTTTGTGGATTCCCTTGCCTGCAGCTTTGGGGTGACTTCCTGGGGTGCTGTAAAACTCATCCTCCAAAGAACAAGGTCCAAGGAGCAATGGGCAGGTGGAGAGAGGAAAGAGGGTGTCCTGAAGTGGCATGAGCTACTGGCTACCACCTCGTCCCAGCACCTGATGTGAGGCCCTAGGTATGAGGCCTGATATGAGGGGCCCTAGATATGAGGGTGGGTGCTGCCCATGCAGAGG
Source organism: Tympanoctomys barrerae (assembly GCA_002564285.1). Classification (NCBI taxonomy): domain Eukaryota; kingdom Metazoa; phylum Chordata; class Mammalia; order Rodentia; family Octodontidae; genus Tympanoctomys; species Tympanoctomys barrerae. The sequence goes on from NDGN011534560.1 coordinate 6,396, forward strand.
GAAAAGAGAAGCTTCATGAACAAACAGTGTGGGCTCAGTTTACTCTGTTTTGAGGATACCAGGGAGTGGCCTGTCCTAGAGGAGATGACTCGGGGTCCCCACCCCTACACTCTGCCTTTCCAGCAAAAAACACCAAAGCTGGGGGAGAAGTGGTTTGTGGTTCTTGGCCCTGACTAATCTCTGGGTTGGACCTTTCTAGCTCCCATTCATCTGGCCCTGAGGAACTGAAAGGGGGCACTGTTGAGTGAGGAAGAGCCCCCCATCAATGCACACACACCAGTGTGTCCCTCTCTGACACCTAGGATGGCTGTGTGTGACTGGCTGCCCCAAACTGGGGCCTGGAACAGGCTGGCTGGGAGAGTGGGAAGCAGGCCACCTGGCTTGGTCCCCACCCTTCAGGATGTGCTTGCAGGCCTTTTCACGCAGGACAGGGCACATTCCTCCCTCTCTCTCAGTGTCCCCACCCTTCCTGAGGTCCACCCTCTGCTGTGCGCAGCTTCCCAGCCCAGAAGCCACCAAGCCTTGACTTGTGGTGGCTTGTTCCTTGTGTCTAGACGTCTGCAGCTGCCCAACTGGTCTCCCAGCTGCTGCCTCCACCCTCGCAGACACACTGCCTGGCACTGCCACTAGAACTGTCATCCTCGGGAGTCCAGCTGGGCCTTTCTCACCCATAGCACAGGAGGAGAAAATCCCAGTTCCTTAGTCAAATGGCCTGTGCAGAGAATGGACGTGTGTGTGTGTGTGTGTGTGTGTGTGTGTGTGTGTGTGTAATAAGAGGCAGTGAAGATGGAATAAGTGGCAGGTCACCTGCATTTTTGAAAATGGGTCTGAGATGGCCCCTGAAGGATTCAGTGGTGGAGGGAGGTTTGGCAAACAGCGCCTGAGAGGAAGGGCATGCTGAGGTGGCGAAGCAGCTTGGACAATGGCTGGAGGCCAGTGTCCCCTGGGTGTGGACCTTGAGTCTGCAGGAGTGGCTGCAGTGAGCTGTCCTGGGAGTAAGGCCCAGAGGGAAGTGGCTGAGGCAACCAATGGAGACTTTGGACCTTTTCTAGGTGGAGGGGGCCTGGAAGGCTTTTGTGCAGCATGGTCTTGACTGGACTGTTGCCTTGAAAAATGAGTCTTCCAGAAGTGGTGAGGCTGAAGGATGCTGGGAGCCTGAATGGTGGGCGTCTCCAGTTTTAGGCCATAAGGGGCAAAGGGCCAAAAGTAGACTGCATTTATTCCTACCTGATCACATGTTTATTGAGTGCTTGCTATATATTAGGCATTAGTAAACAGCCAGAAAAGATTTTGAGGCCCAGGGCACTTGAAGTACCAGGAATTCCAAATAACCCAGTGCATGTAGGGTGTGATGGTGCATGCCTAGAATTGTAGCAGTCTGGGAGGCTGAGGCAGAAGGATCGCAAATTTAAGCTCAACCTGGGAAATGGAGAAAGATCCTGTCTCAGAAAGAAGGAGGACAGTACTGGGGATGATGTAGGTCATTATGTGTTCACAATGAGCCTGTGTTCAATCCCCAGCACAGAAAAAACAAAACCAAATAGGCCAGTTTGTGTTTTTTGTTGGCTTGCCAGTGAGGAGACAGGACCATTCCAAAGTATTATGAACTCTGCAAGGAGGTAAAGGAGCTTCAGGAGCAAGGACAGGGGCTGAGAAGGTGTGCTCTGCCCCCCACATCTCCTCTGCAGGGACCTACCTCCTCTTAGCCAGGAGACCTTAGCAGTCCCTGCCCATCTCTGCACACGAGTGTTCTCTTGCCCCCTGACCTCACCCTGATTTTCCTCTGCCCACCGAAAGCTGCAGAGTCACCATCCCCTCCCTAACCAGCAGGTGTCCTAAGTGAAGCACAGGGACAGTCTCCACTGAACTGGGTCACTGCTCCTTTTCACCCTGTTTTATTCTCTCTGAAACAGGTCCAATGAAGAGTCTCAACAGTCACATGTCTGGTGCTTGGGGAAAACCCAACAACTTCTAGTCTGTGCCCCTTCTGCCAGGTTCTTCAGGACTGCTCGGCCTACTTCATGTTCTGACCTGGGCAGCTGACTTTCCTGGCTGGCTGGTGCCTGGGACAAGCTACCTAGTCCACAAGCCTCTTGCCCACCATGTCCTAAACAACTGTGCTGAGGGTGGTGGGCAGCTGGGGGTGAGAGGTGGAGGCTCTTTTAGTACCTCACAGTTATGAGATTTCTCATCTGTCTAGTGCATGAGCTCCCAATATTCAACCAGGGTGTAGGGTTGGAGGGCCAAGGAAGGGGTCATAGCCCACATCCTGGCATTGGACAGTCCTGGGCTTAAATCCAAGCCCTTCCACTTGTGGAGGTCAAGAGAAGTTTATTTATGCAGCTCTCTGTGCTTCTGTCACCTCATCTATGAGGTGGATGTTGTGCAGAATCTCACTGGACTTCTAGGCATTAGGTGGGATGTTTTGTGGATGATTGAGCACAGGGTCTGGTAGTTGGATACTGTAAGCAAATGTGAACCCATTAAAATGAATTGTAAACTGAGCGTGGTGGTGCTTACCTATAATCCCAGGACTCTGGGAGCCTGAGGTAGGAGGATCAGGAGTTCAAGCCCAGTGTAGATGATTTAGTGAGACCCTGCCTCAAAATAGTAAGTTATAAAAGGGCTGAGGATATAATCCAATGCAAAAGCTATGGGTTCAATGTCCAGGATTACAAAACAAAAATAACACTGATTCTTTAAGAAACTCCAAGGTCCAGCGAGATAGCTCAGTCGACTAAGCACCTGCTTAGGCAGTGCAGGGACTTGGGTTTGATCCCTGGCACCACAATGCTACACTGGCCCCATCCCTGAGCATGCTGAGCTGACTACTGAGTCTAGGTGTTGTGGCGCATGCCTGTAATCCCAGCACTGGGGAGGCTGAAAACAGGAGTAAGTCTGAGGTGCGTAGTGAGACCCTTTACCAAGTACATTTAAAAAGAAAGAAAGAAAGAAAGAAAGAAAGAAAGAAAGAAAGGCCACTCCATGATCTAGCTTCCCATATAGTACTTAGAATCCTGCAGGGAACTGAGGGAGGGTCATTTCCTAAAAGAGACCCTGGGATGCGCTGACTGGGATGTGACCTGAGACATCCCCCTGCTGCCTACTCATCTGTCTCACCCTTAAGGGAAGTGGCTATGGCTTCACTTTTGGCCAGTGATAACTCTCATGCCTGTGGGCTTGACCAGAATCAACCCATTCAATAGCAGCCAAAAATCTACACTAATGTGTTCTCTGCCCAGGTGCTTTGGACTGAAATCTAAAAATTTCAACTATCGTGTGAACTTCATGAAAGCTCTTGGTGAGCCCCATCTGACCGAAGCTGGATGCATATTCCCTACACTGTTGAGCTCTGATGACTATCACATTATTCCCTGCACCTGAGCTGGATCATTTCTTTTGTGGTGACATAATAATTAGCAAGAGCCAGCCACTATCACCCAGCCCAATCAGCTCCAGGTGGGGACCATTCCAGCTAGGGGAGGGCTCATAGCTTGGGTCACAGGACTGAGCTGCAACAGGAAATGGTGTCAGAGCCCATGTGGAGGTGCCATGTGGATACCGGGCTCCTCCCATGGATTTTTAGTCCAGGCTGCTTAGGAATGGGAAATGACTTTTCCTGGCCTATACCTCCAGCCTGATTGCTCTTCCCTATGCTCAGCATGCTCTTTCCTGTTCTCCCCATGCCTAGTGAGTTAACCTAGCTCAGACAGCTAATCTCCCAAAACGTGCATGCCTCGACCCCTCAATAAGTATTTTCTTGTGATGCCTGCTTGCCTTTCTCTTTCTTTCCATTTCTTTTTTGTTTTCTTTTTTTTCTTTCTTTCTTTCTTTCTTTTTTTTTTTTTTNTGTAGTTTTGGGGATGAAACTCAGGTCCTTGTGTATGCTAGGTAAGTGCTCTACCACTGAGCTATACCTGCACCCCCTTACGATTGTTAGATACAATCCTAGACATCAATTTCTCATGTCTGTCTTTTTAAATTGTTGTTGCTTTGTGTTTTTGAGATAGTCTTGTTACATTGCTCAGGCTGGTCTTGAATACTCTATGCAGCTCAGGCTGGCCTCAAACTTGTAGAAAGCCACCTACCTTAGCATTCCCAAGTGCTGAGATAATAGGTGTTCACCACCACACCCAACTGAAAATCTAGGCACAAGGTACTTCTACTTTTGCACAGCCTTTTCCTCTTCTGTTTCTTCTTTCTTTTTTTTCTTTTTTTTTTTTTTCTTTTGGTGCTGGGAATAGAAGCCAGAGCCTTAAATGTGATAGGTAAATACTCTACCACTGAATACATCTTCAGTCTTGTCTTCTTGCATGGTCAGGATTTTATAGTCTCCTTTGTCTCTTTGTCCTCCATCTCTAGCTAAGCACATGGCTCACCCTGTTGGCACTGCGGAGGGCTGTGTCTCTAATGTTAGTAGTCTGTTCAAGACTCAGTCTAACCATTTCCACAGCTGCATGTTTTTTACCTAAGTTACCCTCCTGCAATATGCTCATGTGGGATATCCCATCTGACAGATGACAGTAAGCATGCCCATCTGACAGCAAATGTAGGTCAGGTGCCTAGTGTAGTGTCCAGCATGGAGGGGAGGGGAGGCTTGGGAAATGTGAGATGAATCCCATGGAGCAGTTCGGTGGGATAGTGTGTCTGATGTTGGAAGGCGAGATGTTCTCAAGAAAGGCAGAGGCCCAGCTACTGCTGAGGCTTCTCCTCTAAGAGAGCTGGGCCTCTGCCATCTGTTCTCCAGCACCCTAGTGTGTGAGGTGCTCTTTGATGGCCTGACACTGTGACAGGAGCTCAAGATATCACACAGGAACCCTACCTGCAAGGGGATGAGAGTATGAACAAGCAGGTGGATGCAACGATGGGCGAGGTGCAGGCAGGGACTGAGTCTTCTCAACTGATAAATGAGAGGAATAAGTTCTATTTTATTGTCTCGTACCTCTTAATGTTATAAATATTTTTGAGGGTTATGAATATTAAGTGGGAGGTTTAGTAGAGGAAATGAATAGGTGTGATGACTAAGTTTTGTTTTGCTTTTGGTTTTTGAGACGGTCTTGCTTGAACTCACTGTGTAACCTAGGCTAGCCTCAAACTCTCAGTGATCTCCTGCTTTAGCCTCCCAAGTACTGGGATTACAGGTGTGCACCACCAAGTTTGGTGTGATGACTAATTTTATGCCCCCGTTTGGCTAGGTTATGGTGCCTAGTTGTTTGGTCAAACACCAATCTAGGTGTTGCTGTGAAGGTGTTACTTATTTTATTTATCTATTTTTTTAATGAGATAGGGTCTCCCTATGTTTCCCAGGGTGGCCTTAAAAAACCCAACCAACAACAACAACAAAACACCTTAAATTGATGGATTTCCATAGTGTGGGTGGCTTCAGAGAAGAGACTAAGGTTTTCTAAAGAAAGACTTCTGCTTCAAGCCATCAACCTGAGCATCCAGCCAGGTGTTGTGTGGAATTTGAACCGAAGATAGCAACACCAACCCACCTGCATTTCTAGCCTATCTTCCCCTCCCCCCTCTAGTACCAGGGATTGAACTCAGGACTCTGCGCTTGCCAGGCAAGTGCTTATTCTACTGAACTATCTCCCCAGCCCTAGCCTATCTTATAAGTGTGTGTGTGTGTGTGTGTGTTGGCTTTGTTTCCCTGGAGAAGCTTGACTAATAACACTAGGTAAATGAAAGCAAGGATGGATACCTTTCATGTGACACACCTGTTCATAAGCTCTTTACCTGTGTTGGACTCATGATCCTCTTACTCTTCCCAAAGCTCCATGAGGAAGTCTCTGATTTGTCCCACTTTACAGATGAGGAACTTTCCTAGGCTGGAAATGATAAAACCAAGTTTGAATCCAAGCGGGTTTTCTGCAGTGCTGGAATACCCACCTAGGAAGGTGCATCAAGACCTTTGAAAGAAGAGGCCAGACACAGTGATGCCATTTTCATTGCTACACTTTGTCCTGATGCAGTAGGGCAAACGAGGGAGAGGTGAGGAAGAGGCGGGTGCGGGTTCTGGAAAGAAGTCAGGACCTTCGGCTGCAGCCCTGCGAACACCCACGAGGGGGCGCCAGGTCAAGCTGCAAAACCACTCCAGGAAGTGGGTCCAGGAATGGGCGCCGGCCGGGAGTCAGGACTGTGGAACCCCTTTCCTCACTCAATTCAGGGTTCCCAAGCCCAGTGCCCAGTCCTGGTGGGGGCCGTCTGTGGAGGCGCAGTTCCGTGGGTCCAGCCTAGGAACTGGGTCCAGCCCAGGTACCTCGGCAGCAGGTTGGTGCCCAGCTCCTTTCGGAGCAGCTGGCCCAGTCAGGTTAACACGCAGCTCTGGGTAATAATCCTTCGCCATAAATTGCGACTGCGGCTGCTGAGAGCCACCTCAACTGCCTCCTGGAAGACGGCGTGGACGTTGTCCTGGAGCCGCGCAGAACATTCGAGGTAGGCTACTGCGCCCACGGACCTTGCCATCTCCTGGCCCTGTCAGAGAGGTACGTAGGACGCTGTGAGTTGGGGATGCCAGGTGGGCCTCACGTTTGTCCTCCAAAGCCCTTATTTGTCTCTTCTTAGGAGTCCCCAGGGCAACATGGAGCTTTCCTCTGCCCTCCATCCAAAGTGTGCTCTACCACTGAACTGAACTCCTTTCTCACCCCTTCCCCTTTAAAGACAGGGTCTCACTAAGTTGCCTAGGAGGGACTTGAAGTTGGGATCCTCCTCCTTCAGCCTCCCAGACTGCTGGTAATACAGGTGTGGGCCCCCCAGCCCTGCCGAGGTGGTGGTTTTCTAGGGTACCCTCAGCTCCTGCACCGTGGCTTGACTAAATGCTTGTAAGCATTTCATTGTTTCCTACCTTCCAGTGCCTACCAAGGTCTCTGCCTTTCAAGAGACTAACCTCCACTAACCCAAGTACACAGCAGAGAAGCCTGCACGCTGAATCATGGCAGAGATGCTGTGGGACTCAGTGTGCACAATTCCTTGTCTTGAAGGTACCATTTCCAGTTCCTAATCCCTGACAGTCTCCAAGACCTTTGCATGGCTCATGCATGGCCCAGTGACACAGTATGTGGAGGGGCCCGCTTCCCCTACTGGCTTCCTACCCTGTGGTAGGTTACTGGCTCCAACCCGCTTTTCCGCAGCTTGTTCACTAGCGTCTTGTCCTTGCGCAGGTCCGTCTTGCAGCCCACGACAAGGATCGGCACTCTCTTGCAGAAGTGAGTCACCTCTGGGTACCACTGCAGAGGTAGAGGTTTGTGTGTGAACCATCGGAATCCTGTCCATCTTGATGGGCCATTCTCCTGCTTCCCCAGGGAGCATGTGCCCAGAGCCAGGCTTCGATCTGAGAATTTTCAAGTGTGAATTCACTAACCCCAGGGTCCTAATAGTGATTCTCTAATTGGGTCCACTGTACAGATGTGGTCACTGAGGCACTGAGGGGGCTGGGTAACTTGTTCTTGACACACAACTGGGAATGGCAGGACTTGAGCCCAGCTGCTTCCCTCCACCCTCTCTGCAAGGTAAAACTCTTGCTGTCATCTCCCAAACAGGATCAAATACATACTTATTTAAAAATAAGTCAGTTCACAAAGTGATTGCAGCAGCTGGTGTCTGCCTCAACTGTCACTGGCAGGAGGAAGGGCCCTTATTGCATGTCACAGCTCTAAGGAATGGAGGCCACCAGGGCTAGGTTATTTTAGCCTGGACCATAGCTGGGGTGCCAGGGATCCCAAGCGGGCTTTCCATCCCCAGGAACACACACAGCTGAGCATGCCTGTTCAGGAAAAACTGGCTCATACTATCCAGCGTCTAAAGCCACCTGGGGCCTGGCTGGGTGTTAGGCTGGGTCCACACACTCCCACCTATGCACAACAGCTGCCCTTGCAGAACTCCAACAAGGAGTTCTCAGCAGGCTCCCACCTGAGTCCGTATAGCCTTGACACCAGGATCTGCCCTCTTTCACCTTCATGGCTAGGGCTTCAAGGTGCCCAGGGTCTTACCAGCACCTTCCTCCTCTCCCAGGGTTTGGGCAGTGGTCTCCCCTCTCCACTAGCCACTTATTCCCAGGGAGTCCCCAGTCCCTGTACAGGGATAGGCCTGACTGGTAGCTCCTCAGTGACCTCTCCAGCTTGGCCTGCCCTCCCCCAGAAACTTCAGGCTTCAGCCTCTGCTGGCCTGCTGGACATATGTGCCAGGGTGACATATCCACTGGGGTCAGGCCTCCCACTCCCCCTTCCATTTCCCCTCTCCCTTGCTCTTTCTTATCCCAGAAAAGGGCCACCCTGCCTGCCCATTGTCTGGTCCCAACTTCTCCCTCACACCCAAATCCATTCCATCAGCAAAACCTGATGGTTCTGGCTTCCCAGTGTATTCAGAATCCACTTCCTTTTACTGCCACCACTATTGGCATCCTGGTCCCAGACACTGTTCCTCTTGATCTCCAAGCCCACAACAGCACCTGGCCCAGAGATGTGCTTATTCAGTAGCTCTGAATGGATGCATCTGCTGGACTTCCTGGTTTCAGATCCCAGAGTTGCCACTTTACCAGATTGGTACCTTTGGACAAATGACTCAGTCTAGGAATAACAACATTATCTATACCATCAGGTTGTTTGGGAGATTAAATGAGAAAAAAAATTCTAAGTGTCCAGTACAGTGCCTGGCACATAGTAGGTTTTCTTTTTCCCCAGTACAGGGAATTAAGTTCATGGCCTTTGTATTGAGCTACATCCCCAGTCCTCTTAACATTTTTTCTTTTGAGATAGTATTTCAGTTAGTCACTAAATTACCCAGTCTGGATTTGAACTTGCTATCCTCCTGCTTCAGCCTCTCAGAATGATGAGATTAAGGCATGTGGTACCACTCCTGGTCCACAGTGAGTTACTTATTTCTGTCTTTTTTAGACAAGTTTTTTTTATACAGTTCAGGCTGACCTTAAACATTTATACCTGGTCCAAGGGGCTCACTTTGTAGCCCAGGCTGACCTCAAAGTAATCCCCCTGCTTCAGCCTCCCAAGTGCTAGGATTACAGGCTTGTGCCTCCACGTCCAGCTCCATAGTAAGTTCTTAATAACTCACTGCTGATTGCTGCAGCCATCCCAGCTGTTATTACTAAAATTGTTGCTGGCTATGTCCTGAGGAGCCTTAGAGTGTACCATCTTTATGAAGGGCAGAGGAACTCAGGCAATGGCCCCCCTAATGCCTGTGAGCAAACTCGGGGACCCCACATTACTGGCAGCCTCTTGGAGGCCACTGACAGCCAGCGGGCAAGTGGATGGGAGGGAGCTGCTGCAAGCTGCTGGAATCTGACTGCATGCCTCAAGCAACCTTGCGCAGCCACAGGCTGGGGAAACACAGGGCACTCTGGTCACCCAGCATTCACAGCACAGTCCTCGTGGCACGAGCCAGCAAACCCTGCCACCAAATTCCTGTGTGATCTTGGGCAAGTCACTGCCCCCTCCCAGCCTTGCTTTCCTTAGATATGTACCACAGATACTAGATTCCAGGTCATTTAAGGCCTGGAAAGCTCTGACAGTTGGCTGGGCCAAGGGTGGGGAGCAAAGTGGCTCAGTGCTGGGGGCTGTGTCTCTCTGCGCCCCAATACTTACCCTGCTGAAGATGTTTTCAAAGCTGTTTGGGCTGGTGACATCAAAGCAGAGGAGCAGGACACTGGCATCAGGGTAGAACAGAGGCCGCAGGCGGTCATAGTCATCTTGCCCTGGGTAGAGTATGTAGTCATTGTCTCCATATCTCTTGCCTGCCGTCAACCTCTAATAGCAGAGAGCTTACGCCAGCAGACAGAGGCTTCTGGTGGGGCCTTGTATCTGTGTCCCCTTGCAGTGGTGCTAACCTGGCCTGTCCATGGGATGTGCCAGCCCTGGCCTGGGATGGCTATTTGCTGAGAAATCCTGTTCTGGAAGGAGTGGAGGGAAGGCAGGGCCCAGGCCTGAGGCAGCATGGAGGGACTGGGACTCTGTGACTTTTGCTTTGGGCTGACTCTTGTGAGGACAGAGTGAGGAAGCCAGAGGGCAGAGCTCACAGGCAGACAGGTCTTAGAGAAGCTAAAGCCAGTGTGGAAAGCTTGAGAGGTCCTTAAAACTCTAGGGCTCCAGGGCTTGGGAGCTGCTCTGGTGTGGGGACACAGGCAGGCACAAGTACAGAACTTGGAGGGCTCAGGTTCCCAGGGGGCCTCAATCCTGGCCTCCATGGTGTAGAAAGAGTGAGGCTAGGCCTCTTCCACCTTGCCCGCCCATGGTCCCCCCACACTCACCTGCCGTGTCCCAGATTTGGAGGTGCACAGGTTTGCCCTTCATGTGCATTTTGACAACATGCCGCTCAAACACTGTGGGAGTGTACCTCTGAGGAGAAAGGGGAAAGTTGGGGGAGCTTTTGAGAGGGTGGGGCAGGCCAGAACCCAGGGACTCCTGTAGCACTGACCCCTGCCCCCAACTTGGGAGGCATTGACAATTGTTTCCCGGATATTTCCTCAGTGGCCAGCCTTGGGGAACGACTAGTGCCCAGTGGCAGCCATGTCGTGACCCTCCCTGGCCTTGTTCTCCTAGGTTACAAGAGAAGAAGGTTATGCTGGGTGTGGTGGCACATGCCTATAATCCTACCACTGTGGAGGCTGAGGCAGGAGAATCACCAGCTTGGGTTACATAGTGAGTTCAAGGCCA
>NDGN011534563.1:0-15862 GCA_002564285.1 Tympanoctomys barrerae
GATTGAACTCAGGCCCTTGCGCTTGCCAGGGAAGCACTTATTCAACTGAGCCATCTCCCCAGCTCCCCAAAGGTTCTTGTTATGTAATCCAGGCTGGCCTTGAATACCTAGAGTCTTCTGCCTTATCCTCCCAACTACTGAGATTACTGAAATTCAGCCCCATGCCCAGTGTATGTAAGTATTTTGATTTAGGATAATCTCAGACCACCTTCTATAGATAATCTTATACAAAGTGACTAAAAGACATAGAGAAACAAAATAAAGACCTCCATGATGATATAGTGTTTACTATTCTAATTTTTAAGTTGCAGCTGTTACATTTACCAATCGTTAAATAATAATCCCTTATAAGAATATCCAAAACTTAAACTAAGATGTTTGCATCTGTCATGTTAAGGTATTAGCCATAATATTTTTTCCGCAGATGCTTCATTTGCTTTGGGCTGACACATGGCAAGCTTAATTCATTTGGGAACTCCTTTGGGAAGATTTCACTGCACCGCAGTGCACTACTTATGTTCTTGTGTGTTACACACACAATATAGAGAGATTCAGATGCTTTTCAGCTTTTTTAACTACAAAACCATTTGTGACCAAGCATTTTCATGCATTAGTGTTCTAGGAGATGCCATCTAAAAAGTTCCTGTGTATACTGTTGAGATAGGTTTACACATGGCACTTGTACTTGCTGTTGCATGTGAAAAAATTGCTTAAGTAAAGAAGGAACCTCTCTTCACTATTTTACAAGGCAGTGTGTTAGAGGATCAAAAATACATAGATGTGAATACCAGCTCTTCTATTTACTAGCAGACAGAATGCTTTTCAAATCTTTAGGTACTTTAAGCTCATAGATACATTTGCTATTGTCAAAATGAAATAGGATCTTCTACTTCTGTGTGTAGACAGCTCTACTTATTCTTGAAAATCAGGTTAACCATTTCCATCTTCTATAATGTTATCTATACCTGTGTATTATAACATCATAACCCAAACAACATTGCAAGATGAGTACTTTTCTGTTATTTATTTGTCCTCCTTATTAAACTTTGAGCTACTTTAAAGTCAAAAAATGACTTTTTACCATTTTTTAAATCTGTGGATATAGTACCTGACATTGAGTAGATTTTGAATAAATGATAAGAATTTTATTCCTCTTAGTCCTTGTGCTTGTCAGGAAACAGCTTTAGCTCTTCATTGAACCTAAAAGGCTTAATTGGTCAAAAAATTTCATAGTATAAACTCAAAAAATCACTTTTCAGTGTCTGAAAACTGAGATGCTCTTGCTGAAGTTCAGATAAATGTGACAACATATGCTGAAAGAAACTAAAACTTCTATTTATATATTGTTTTATAGCTAAAAAATTTAATCCTTATGGATATCATAGATGCCAATGATTGATTCTCTCTCTCTCTCTCTCTCTCTCTCACACACACACACACACACACACACACACACAGAGAGAGAGAATGTATTTTATAAAGCATTCAGGGCCTTTTTACAAAAACAAGGAAGTGTTATAATACATAGGTAAAAAAGTGACCTAGCTCAGGTTTTCCTTATCATTATCCATTGCTTAAGTAAATTCACAGTTTTTATTTCTGGTTTTAAATGAAATAAATGTCACAAAGTAGACAAATAAGTTTAACAAATTTCTTGCAAGAAAATCAGAGAACAACTGGAATGAAGGAAAGAAGAAAAGAAAGAAGGAAGGGAAAAACATATATGTACATACACAGGATAACTAGGATGATTGTTACTAATTTCTATATGTTTGTTTATTTATTTATTTTAATTTTATGTATTTGGTACGAGGTCTCACTCTGCAGTTCAGACTATAGTGATCCTTCTGTCTCAGCCTCTGCAGCACTGGGATTACAGACGTGTACCACCATGGTGGCCAGCTTATGCCCAAGGTGAGGTCAGCGCTGCAGTACCAGGAATCAAAACCAGATCCTTATGCTTGCCTAGGCAGGTGCTTGGACCACTGAGCTATCTCTGTGGACCTCTATTTGTTTATTGAAGGGAATGGTTAATGTTTTTTTATTTTGATCAATATTATTTGCTTATATCAGGTAATCTGAGCAACTAATTTAAAGACAATAATGTGCAATATAATAATCATTGTTGAATGACTAGCATCTTGTTTTTGGAGATTTTGTATTGTTTTTAATTTTTTAATTAAATTTTATTCTCTTTAAAATAAAAAAGTAAAGCAAAACAGAGTTTGAGAATAAAGCAAAATGAAAACAGTATAAGCAAGAATGACTAAGGAAATCAGTTGATTTTCTTCCAATCTCTAGCATAGATTTTCAGTCAATTTATAGAGTAGACATAAGTTCTGATTAAAGAACAAAAACCATAAAATGTTACATTTATCAAGAGATTTCAAACTATAGATGTAAATATAGTCTAGTCTTGCAAATACAACTAGATGGATTTAATTCATAATGATATAAAGATATCAAAGTTTCTGAGGTATGAAAATATAGTGGATTCCATCTTATTGTAACCTACCATTAAATATCTATATTTCTTCCTATGTATGGAAAATAAGAAATTTACAGAATATATCATTATATATGAATTGGTGGGCATACTCATGCCTTGTTCTTTTTTTTTTGTTTTGTTTTGTTTTGTTTTTTGGTACCAGGGATTGAACTCAGTACCTTGTGCTTGCCAGACAGGTGCTTATGCCACTGAGCTATCTACTTGGTCCCCTCATGGATTGGTCTATGAAGAGAGCACATCAGAAGAAAAGTTTAGGCTTCACAGCTTCAATGGGACCAAGTACCTTATGGGAAAATGCATTTGAGCAGAGTTCTATCTTCATTTTTTCAAAGCTACAGTGCGGAGATGCCACGTACCCTGTGGTGTGCTTCACAAATAGGAACAGAGAGCAGATGACGAAACAACTATCAGCTACAGGCCTTGAACAACAAATTTCTTATCAAAATCACCTTTTGGGAGAGTACCCAATTTCAATATAAATGCTAATAGGCAAATACAATTATAAAGTATATGAAAAGGTCCTTTACTACTATGTTGACTTTAAATATTTCATCAAAGTTCTATGATGCAAAATACCATTATAAAAAATTACTTTAATGTAAGGATGTTGAGTCAACTGTTCTAAGTAGCCAGTTTCAGGGAGCCTGACTATATAACTCTAAGAATGGAATAGAAGATGGGAAAGACAGTGGTTGGGACCCCTCGTAGATCTGCTTCTCACTACCCTTGGCCATGAAAGCTTCACGATCCTTCCTTAGTGTTACAGTACTTTCTTCAGTTATACAATGAAAGTAAATGTACTAAACTCATAAACTACAGGGGGTATTTTTAATTGGAACTGCTACTATTATTAGAGACTTAAAATATATAATCTATATGTCAAGGAATTAGTTAAATGAAAACTCACAATATGAACACTGGAACAAAATTTTGTAGTACTTAAGTTTTCAATGTGTTAGAAACAAGAAAATTTTTATTATATATTCTAGGAATTAGAGGCAAATAATTAAATTTTAAATAAAAATACTCAAAAATATTCCCAAACTTTCTTAGATGACTAAAATTGCATTAACACTGGTTTCATTATAATTATCAACTCCTTATTAGAAAACATTTATTAAGTCCCTATTTGCATTATGCACGTGGTTAATGCTAATACCTAACACTTGGCTTCAAACTATGTATGGATACTCCACTAAGTACCCCAGAAAATGTTTATATATATATTCACCTTCCATGAAGGGAAACCATGTCAGTTTTCAGATGAGGAAATGGCCACAGAGAAATCAAGGAGCAGCCATAATTTTAAAACAGGAAGTAAGTAAATATCAGATTTGAAACTTGGCCACCTGAGTCAGCTACCACTGAAGATTGTTGTCTCAAGAAAAGGCTGCTTCCCTCTGTCCTCTGAGAGTTTAACATGCAGAGACAGGAGGTTATCTTGTTTATACTGTATGCAGGAGCAGTGTCATGGAGTTTAAACGTGGCAGCAGGGCCTGCCAGGAGATAAAGTACAGCAGCAATTCCTTAGGGCCAAGAGTAAGAAAATTGAAGATTCAACTGGAAAAGGAAATGTGCAACTGGTGTATCAGACTTGGGGGGCATGATCTGATCTTGGGCTTGCCTTCTCCTCCTGGCCCAGGGACCTCTCCTTTGCAGGAACATATTCTTCTCCCTCTCCCTGGCTTGCAGCTGTGCTGTTTCTTCTTACTGGAACACAACCCCCAGAATGGTGCCAACTTCAATTCTACTTTCTTAGGAAGTTTTTCCTCCTCTCTTCTGGGGTGAGAGAAGGACCCACAGTTCCATATTCATTATATTCTGTAACTATCATTGCTATAATCATTATAATTATTTTATGGTTCTTTTAAATTTATTCTTTGGTTCTAGAAAATTTACTTTATATTCCTTGGGTTATATGCCTAACATCTAGTAGGTTCTATGGATGAATGAATGCATGAATGGATGAATGAATGAATGAATGAATGAATGAATGAATGAATTGTGGGGCCAGATTACTGAGTATAAAGAAAACCATACTGGTACTGAGACTTCTGATGATGCAAGGAAATGACAACCATGGTGCACACAGAGCAGGCACATGGGAGCATAGTGATAAAATTCTCCCTGAAGTTTGTCTAAGTACAGAGTCCCATTTTGCAAAGCCTCAGACTTCTCTTCTTGCTCAAGCTTCCCCAAAGCACAGTCAAACATACTGATGAAAACAACACAAAATAGTACAACAAAGTGGTGGACTGTACAGACTGCTTGGGTTTTAATCCTGGCTCTGAGTAATCTTTCTATGTCTCAGTTTTCATATGGATAGCATGGGCATGGACAAATAACTCAATAATGTTGTAAGAACTGAAATGAAAGGAGAGGTACAATGAAAGTATTTTTTTCACAGTGCCTGGCACCAATGTTCTATTAAAATATACAGAGAAATTAAAGGAGCGGCCACAATTATAAGACAGTGGCCACAATTACAAGTCAGAATAAGTGGGATATTTCTCCGGGTATGAAAAGTATTCTGTCTCACTGCCAGATGGTCCTTAGAGATTCCAGAGGAACAGGCTTGATGGAGTCTCAGTATTTAAGTGTAACATGAATGTACAGACAAAAGAACCACCCAACTAGAAGAGCTGAGACACACGAGTGGCTTGAGCTGCAGAGCCAGTGCCAACACATCCGACCAGATTCCCAAGGGCTGCAGGTCACACAGCATTACTTTAGGATGCCATGAGATGGATGACTACTCTCTCCCTTTTCTTTTTTTTGAAATATATATTGGCTTCCTCTTTTCTCACTAGAATATTCCATAAGGGAGTCATCATTTCCGTTTGGAAATGAACATACATCAACATCTACCCCGTATCACTTGGTTCCCTACCACAAACACACATATGCACATGCATGTGTGCACATACACACGCAAACACTACACCTGTGAAGTACAATTAGAAAGTGAACTTTTAAAATAATAGCTTTGTTAATCTCTACTTCACATATAATGCCATCTCTCTTTTTAAAATGTATATTTTGGGATATGAGTATGTGCTAGTTAATCCTCATTTTATTTCCATCAATTGCTCCAAAAATTTTGTACTCATTGGTGCCACTCTTCTTCCACACCCCCACCTGCTCCCTCCTCTGTATATTCACATTCATGTGCTTTTTACTTCTCTAGATTTCCCCTATTTTGGACACTTCATATAACTAATATATTTTTATTACTAAATGTATTCCTTATTGTTCATTGTAAGACTACTTGGATTCACGAGGACTTAACAACTTTGCTCTGACAAAAAATATAACAGACTCAAGGCAAAACGACTTCAGTAGAAGATTAATTTTTGGAAAAATCCAGCAGACCTTGAACATAGCTAGAAACAATTTCTACTGTTTTGTGCATTCAGAAACAGGAGAACAAGATATCATCCATTTTGTTTCATCTTACACATGATTGTAAATGCCTAATGTTTCACAAAACTGTTTTCATCCAGCTGGTTTTTTATTCTGATATTAATTGAGCCAGGGAACATTCTGATAGGCACTACACTTGATTGTTTTTTTTAATAACAATCCTATGGCAGAAAGTAATCTATATTATCCCCATTTTAAAGATAAGGTGAGAATTAAAGTGAATTCCCCCCAAATCACAAAACTCATGTGTGGACAATGTAAAAACTAAATTTAGGTCTTTGCATTCCATTGTGTGCTTGCTCCTTCAGATGTTGGCTTTTCCACCCTCATACACCTGCAGTCCTTCTGTTAGAAAGAGTTTGTAGGCGCTAACTTCATAAAAATGATTTCCATTACTCTAAGACCATTTCCTTAAATTACCTATGATTATAGTTCAGATACTTCCAAACACAACAGAATTGCTTCACTGTTGGTCTGAGAATTCCTCTCTCCCAGTTTGGTGTTCTTCCCAACTGTCCCCAGCACAGAAGAGCTTAGTTTTTTTGAGCTCTAGAATTTGTCATTCCCCTCTTTCATGCCTCAATACACAATACTCTCTCTGGTTATTAAATCCCAGTGGGCTTGTTGCAAACTAAAAACAAAATAATAACATAAGACAAAATAATGTGTGATCATCTTACACAAAGAATCTCAGCCTAGAAATTCAGTAGGGAGAAAAAAGGGAACAAGGGGGAAAAGAGCTGGAGATTACAAGATCAGCCTCCATCAGCAGCAACAGCAGCGGCATGACAACAGCAGAGAAATGTCTAATTGCCTTACCAATCATTGTGGTCTCTTGCGGTGTTTGGAACAGTGTGTTTCAGGGTGGGTTGCCGCTTTCCTAGCTCTTAAGTGCCTTCGGGTTGAAGGCACCGACACTTCCATGAGGTACACACGTTTAACCTGGGGCAGGCATCATCTTCTGCTTTAAAGAGAGCTGCCTCTGTGCAGGATGGATTTCCGGAGTCCGCTGGCACACATCTTCTCTGAGTGGAAGCAGTGCCAAGCCAAGCAGGACAACATTGGTGGATTAGCCAGGTTTGTCTTGGTACAGTAACCTAATAAACTCCAACAGTGAAAGGCACTGCTGGTGCTGAGAAACCAGAGTGTTCATAGTAACGGGACTTTCTCCAATACGGTTGGTGAAAAATTCAAGTGGTCCTGTGTGCTAGTAATATCGAGGGCACTACCTCATCCATTTAATTAACCCCCAGAGAGCTTGCCAAGGAACTGCTCTGATTACAAAATAATGGGTCCATCAGGCACAATTAGTACCCAAGTGAAACATGGCAGTTTGCATGAAAACTATTGAAGTAAACAATTCCAGACCCTGAAAGGGGCGAGCTTCCTAATTAACCCTTAGAGGGCTAATCTGTTTGCCTGAACAAAACCTACCTTGATGCCTTTGCCAGCTGGCATGTTGGGGAAATGATTTTTTTACATCAGGTCTTGTTACGCATGGCACTAGCAAGTGGAAATGATGAATCCCTAAGGAATTATGCCACAGAACACCTTGAAAACACACAGGGTTCCATGAATACATTGAATAAACTGAAACATTAGAAGATTGTGGAATCCTAGAAAAAAATCTTTGAAAACTCCATGCAGAATTTCTGCACCTGCTACTTAAGGGGAAGATATGCTTCTTCTATCCGGTTGCTCTGTAGATTCTACCATAATCCCATTTGGATGTGATGAACATTTAAAATCGTAGGTGGAGTTTGCTTGAAGTGCTTTTGAGAGAAAGAAAACTTGTGTTTTTATGGTCTCAAATAAAAAATAAAACAATGCCTTAAGATCAATTTTAATAACTATGTTTTCCTTTGGTATTCTGAAGAGCTTTGTAAGTATGTCATTCATCGCTATATGCCTCATCTCTAAAAATATGCCTAGTACAGGGCAGTTTGTTCTCTAGGCAACTGTTAAATAGATCAGTGGGTGACTTAAGAGGGGACTACTGTGAATGAGAGGATGGGGCAGAAGTCCTCAAAAAGTACATATTTAAAAGTTGGATGGTGAATGGGCAACTATTTATGTTTATCTGTAGTTAAATCTTTACTGTATTTTACTACTAAAACAAACTTCAAAGGCAACGATGTACTTTTTTATTTTTTAAAAGGCTTATCTCCTCAAAGTCAGAAATAGATTAAATATCTATTTAGTTAATAAGTGAAATTTTATGAGGCTTCTAGAAGGTGGAAGAGGCCAGGAGTTGGATGCAATAATATTGACAAACCACTCAGTTGGTGTGTAGAAGCTGCAGAAGTTTGGCATGGAGTTTTCTAAGATTTTTTTTTCTAGCATTCGATAATATTTTAATGTTTTAACATATTTAATGTATTCATGAAATCCAAACGAAAATTGTGAGATTTATTACTGCGTTCCATTATCTTCACGTAAAGGTTTCAGTAATTGTTATTGCTGCTGTTGATAAAGTTATGTTAGCAGCTCACCAAATAAACAGTAACATTCAATTCATCACAAGTACGGAAGACATTTGTTTTGGTTGTGTGTATGAACATACATTACAAGCACAGCAGATTGTGTTCACCAGATGAATCTTAACAACATATCACACACACACACAAAATCTAGCCAAAAGGGTTTGTTTTTGGCTATTTCTGTGTTTCCTGTGTCAGGATACAGCTGTCTAACTAGCTCAAAGCTCTGAAGTCTTCAGTGTGCCAGGCCCATTGCTTGTCCCCTTAATTTACTTAATCTTGAAGTCAATGAAAAATAATATCTGTGTACCATGGGGAAATCATAATTTTCCTCATGATTTTGATTGTATGATCAGTCATCAAAAACATAAAATATTTAAAAAAAACAAAATATTTTTGATCAAAGGAAGAGTACAAAGTATGGAAAATATCAGTAGCTGATTATCCTTCATATAGTCCAAGAAATGCTTCAATTCTGGCTTTTATTTGCCCGCTCTGCATGCGTATTTCAATACACATTCAGGGTTTCGCTGTGGCAATCACAGTACAAGGCAATGACCACATGCTTTGAGGAGAGGCTTCTCCCTTGCGCTTCTTGTGCTCCTGAAATTGTATCGTGACTGCAGCCCATTTGAAGTTTCCTGGGTGGAAGCCTTAGCTAGAGGATTATGAACACTCCTGAGAAATGAGCCATCTCCCCTTCCACAATGAGCTACAAAGTCCTGGGCGGAGTCTTCTCTTATTAAACTGGCATTGAATGATGGAAATTGAAGAGAAAATGTGTTCTCTCTCCAGAAAGAAATAACTTCTGTTCTTCCTGTGAGACTGACTTAAGAAGATCTTTAAAATGCAGAAAGAGTCTTTAAGAAACCAACTGTTCCCTGAATGCCCAATTTACTCTAAAGCCCTGGGAGTCAGGCTAGGCTGTCAATACAATGTGAGCAATAAAGCGCTTTTCATGTTCTCTGAGGCCACCAATGTCTTTGTTGCTATTCTTACTATTCTCCAGGATAATGGTTCTTAGTGAAGAAATTTCTTCTTAACTCCTACCATGTGCCTAGTTACAAGCTGTACTCAAAAGCTTATCTTAAAATTCCATAACTAGTCATTATCCTTTCTTCAGAGATTTACATGTAATCTAGTACACTCTGCTCATCTTGTTACTGTTTAATAAGTAATGACTGCAGACATGGAACACGAACTTCATTCTTTATATTTTATGCCAGTTTTCAAGTTTCAAAATATGCATACTCAACAGCTTTTGCATATAAAAGCACAAAATAATTTTTTGTAATAACTGTTTAAAACATCTTTGGAAGATTAAATAATAACAATCTGAGTGCTCTGTTAATCTTAATTGACAAAGGACCTGTTCACAATTAACAAGGAGCCTGATGTCAAATTGTATCTTGAAAACAATTGCCAGGAGAAATATTATACAAAGAAATATTATATATTACAAAGCATATTACTAAAACCTAAATTAAAATTAAAATTTCAGAGATCTCTCATATGATCTTTACTGGATTAAATGTGATAAGGTAGACTGGAGATCACTGAAAGTGAAATTATTGTATTTGGAAATCAGAAAGCTCACGTCTTTGCCTTTAATGGAAAGTTTTATACATGGAGCTACTGAACACACGTTGGGAACATAGCTGTGACATTAACAATCTGTGTGGCCTGGAAAATTTACTTTATCTCTATGGAGATAGTTTCTTTCCTATAAAACATGGCATACTGTGTCAATTAAAATATCCACACTTGCAAGACTTTCCAGGATACTTAAAACTTCTAGGTCACAAATAAATCTTGGCATAGAAATTAATTTTTAGAAATAAACGATGCAATGCAAACTATGTCTTTGCCTTTAATGGCATGATACCAATGATAAAATCTTACATTTCATTGACATGATAATTTATAAAGTATGACTACATAAGTATAATTGGCTCACAACACTGCTAGGAGATAACTAACTTCGGCATTCTAATCTTTATAGATAAGGCAATAGGTGTTCCTAGTGTTTCACCATGGGCACTAAATGAGATGTTTAATTTACAGTTTAATTCTTTTCATTTACTCCAATTTAGAAGTAAAGATGATCTGAGGAAATCTACTTGGCAACCTTGCATCACAATGCTTTAAAATTCTGGAATGACTGAAAGGTCCTGCCTCCTCTAGAGCTTTTGTTATCCTCTTTATTGGATCCCCAAATTTCTTACACTTTATACTTTACATACTCAGCTTTTCATTTATTCATTTATGCATGCTGTTTTAGCTAGTTAAGGTTGCCATAACAAAATACTATTGCCTACATAGGTTAAATATCAGCTACTTGTTTCTTAGAGTTCTAGAGCAGGGGAACTATAAGAACAAAATGCAGGCAAAGTATGTTTCATGTGTAGGCATCTTATCTTGGCTTGCAGGAAACTATCATCTCTGTGTACTCATATGACCTATCTGTGTACATAAAACTAGAGAAAAAGAGCAAAGTCTCTGCTGTCTTTTGTTATAAAGGCACTAATATCATCATAAGTGTCCACCCTCGCGGCCTCATTTCTCCAAAGCCATATCTCCAACTACCATCATAAAGCCAATAAATATACCTCCATTCATTGAATAATCATTATGTACTTAGTTGTGATAATTTTTACCAGTTAGCAGTCACAAAGGTTTTTTCCCTCATATACAGCATACCTAACTGATATTAAAAAAATTCTGTGCATAAATAGAAATTCTTATTTTCATGCGAATCCAAGTCTCAGAGATTGAAATTCTGTTTTTGACCTGATTTTAAATCTAGAATATTTGACATTAAATCCAGTACTATATGTACAACATAACAAGGTATTATGAAGGATATAATTACACTTGCTAATTTATTCATTTAAACTTGAGAGTTTACCATGAGCCTGCTGTAATCAATGTTGACATGATGAAAGAAACTCAGAGTCATATGATCCCTTTAAAGCTTATATTCTAGGCCTTTTACTCTCTAGAAATATACAGTCCAAAAGAACATGTACACAAAACCCTACAGCACAGAGAAGGAGATAAAAATGCCATCTGAGCAGTGGAAGCAAGAAAATGACAGGATTTTAAGGAACATGCAGAATGCTTTTAGTACCAAAAACCCCCAGCAAAATCTTCAAAAGAGGTCTTGAGACTACATTTGGAGGATAGATGAAATCATGTAAGAAGGAAAAGAGATTGAATATCCGTTAGACTGTCAATCTTCTCAGGATGAATTTTTTAAAAAAATATTAAGGAACTAGGCCAGGTCCTGGCATATAGTGATTATTCAATATTTATTGAGTGAGTAATGGATAACTGCATACATAGCCATACCAGCACGCGTCCCCTGCAGGAAGGTGGATGGAAGCTCAGAATATGTGCATGGAAGAGCTCTTGGGAGAAGAGTAAGCTGGCTGCTACTTTTAACCTAAAAACCAAACAGAGCTATTCTTGTAGCAGAGAGAGGATATCAACAAATCCTCCTATTATATTTATTTCAGCAGCACTTAGCCAAGTGAATGTTTCAGTATTCAACTCATGGCTCAGGTTTTGATATTCTTTCTGAATGCCTTTCTTATAACTGCTCCAAAATGGAATTTTAGCTCTCAGAGTTTCTAGCCCTTCAATTTCACTGGACTTTCTGGTGAAAGAATGTATTCCCTGCACAGGGAAGAGCATACTGAAAGAGTAGCAGCACTTAGTGCCCAGGGAGCCTACTGTAAAGCGTATGCAGCAGAGGGGCAGATCCGAGTTACAAGGCTTCCCCACATCTGTAGTGTGATTGATATTCCCAAAGGGAATCCCCCTTGACAAAGATTCCTGGAGAAGGCAAGGTAATAGTTGTTTCAACTGCCAAATAGCCAAATAGAAATGAAAGCTGTTCCAGCCATTGCTGGTGATTGTGGCAGTGCACTGCAAGGAGATGCAAGAGAGAAGGGGAGTGAGGGAAGCCAGCCCAAACAGTAACAGCAGCTGGCATGGGCAGTGGAGAGCAGCATGCTTAGGATAGGCAAGTTCACATTTCAAGTCTCTTAACCGCCAGAGTGTTCTGACACTCTGACCTCTAGACCCTAGAGAAATGCCCCAAAGCCCTCCAACTACACTGAGATTGTTCTCTTTTGGTGGGTTAGTCATGCACAGCTGTGCATCCTTCATTCTCGATTCCAGTCTATGCATCTACTAGATATTGAGTCATGATAAAGAAGAGATGTGGCCCATGGTTATCTGAGGTTACATGTCTTAGATATGGCTGCAGTAGATTAGGCTTTTCTTTCCCCTTTCATCTTTTTGACTATTAATTTCATGTGAACTTAAAACACACACATTGCTACATAATCTATGCCAAAAAACAAGAGACAAACACCACCAAACCACACACACACATGTGTGTGCACACACGTAGACACATGCATGCACATGATCATTTATATTATTTAATTGTCCTCTGTTACTTATGTTAGTATATTCTTTTCCATTTTTCACAATTTTCTTTTATTTTGAAGAATGTCCTCTATTGTTTTTAATCCTAGGATGGCTTGTTTATCTACATAGACAAATGCAAAGAAGTGACACTGACATAAGAGATAATTATTCAAGTCCTAATTTGTTTCTATTCTACTTTATATAAAATGCAAACCACTTGCAAACTTAAATATTTTAAATATTAGAAATAACAAATTATTGTGACCAGCCTTATTTATTATATAATTAATGTTATGTGCCCATAGGTCAGAATTAATATTTTTGAAATATATCAGGGAAGGAGGGCAGTTTACATGTTCATCTGCCATCTCATTATACAGTAAAGCATTTATTCTTATAGGATTTATTGACTTTCTGAAGGTTACCTTTAGGAAATGCCAAGGAAAGCCCATTCACCTGGTAATGTTCACCTTGAGGTGAGGAAATTCTCAGACAAACTGCAATGGACAGTTGAACAAAGTGAGTACGCAGAGGTATTTAATGGGATCAAGTAAGACTGATTCTGCTTTCTATTTATAGGTGACACTAAAACATTTGGAAGGTAGATATTCTTCTGTTGACGCTTTGAGGTTGGGAATTTTATTAGCCTTGAATCATCAGTTTTAATCTATGATCCTTAAGAACTATTGCCAACCAAATTTTGAGTCATATTTATGACAGACATGCATTAACAAACAGTAGGATATATTCTTTCTCACTCCTCTTTATAGCATTTTAATATAAAACTGAAAAAATGGTATCTTTATACTTTTCAACTGTTAGTACTTTTTCCAATCTCTCTGCCACTCTTGTTACTTAATTAAACTATCCTACTGTCACCACATTTGTTGTGTAGCTTTCTCTAGTGTTTCTGAGTTTTTTGTACTTTCTAGCTTTTTCTATATAGGCTTTTAAATTTACATTTATTATCACTCAAGCTGACTTCTATCAAATTCTTATTTGTAGAAAGAGTGCTTAAAATATTATTAGATAGGCATTTTTCCTCCATTCGATAGATGACAAAATTTTAAGACAAAAATATTGTGTACCATGTACCAAGTTAGCAATTAAATAAGTGATAAAAAAATAAAGATCCACCCATATCTGTCTGATTCTAAAACTTTACCATTTTCTGTGCTTAATTCTCTTCATTCTGATAAGAACTATACATGTAGATACAAATAGAGATACAGATTACATAGATTTATGTATCACACTTCTTATTCCCCAATGAAAATGAAAGTAGTCATAGACCATTAATTAGATGACTGTATGAGTTGGGGCCATTTAGCTCTCAATAGGTTGTATCCTAGTACATGCTGGATAAGCCTTAGGAGAAACATCCATATACTAGATTTAAGAATAACTTGTGATAGAACAAAATACTATCTTCACCTTCCTCCTAAACCTAAGTACTTAATTATAAATGTCCTCTTTTCTAGTAACCTAGCATAAGGTTTAATGTATTCTACATAGATAAGAACACTGAGTCTTATTTTTCAATTTGTGTATTTCCTGGGAGGAGGGCTTGCATAATATTGTACGACTGATGTCTTGCATATAACATGAACAGAGTCTGGAAACTCTACTTCTCTCTTCTGTACTCTGCGACTATCTTTTCTAAGAACACACAACTGCTGGCACCCTTTTACCCTCCCTTGTCAGGGGTTTTCCTCAGAGGTGGCCATCCAGGGGACTATTAAATAGTGTTTGTTTCAGAACATTCTCCATCTCCAAGATTCAACAAAACCCAGAAATTTCAAAATACTAACCACATATCTTAGTTGGTAAACTGACTACTCAGTATAGAAAAGACAAAGTACTTCAGCTACACTACATCTTTCAGGCTAAATGTTTTAGAGCAATTTCTTTGGCATGAAGAGTCATATACCTTCTTGGCAGGATTTCAAATCATTTTATTTTTTATCTTAAGGTTTTAAGAAATAACTACTTGGTAAATGAAGTAGAAGCTTTCTCTCTCTCTCTCTCTCTCTCTCTCTCTCTGTCTGTCTCTCTCTCTCTCCTCTCTCCCCCTCCCTCCCTCTCTCCTTTCTTCCCTCCTTCCCTTCTTCCCTCCCTCCCTCCTTCCCTGTCCCTGTCCCTGTCCCTCTTGGTTAAAAAAGAAGGAAAACCACAAATATATTTGATTCAGTGCATCTGTATCTTCACTAGTATAAAATACTCCACAGTATTGCTCAGATATTATTGCCAAAGGGCTGGCACTTATTGTGGTTTTGATATATCCCAGCCAGGGCCACTGTTAAGAGCAAAAATGACAGGACCAGAGACACAACCAATACTTACAGTGTTCTTAGAAACACTAATACGACACAGCATTTTTTCTTTCTACCAGTCCTCTACTGTTCATGTTTATCTTCTGCTCTCCAGTGATCATAGACTAGCTTGATATTTACTTAAATAGTTTTTGGTCTTGGCTTGACTTTTTCATTCACATCTGCCTAATGATTGATGGCATCTTCCCTGGATGCCTTGGTTCTGGCTTTAGCTGACCTAGACCTCAGAAGGCACCAACTAGATGGCACATCCCACAGATCTCTTCACCTTCCAATGCTATTCCTGACCATCCACTAGGCCTGTGGGAGGTCTACCAGTATTTGATAGAGAAGAATGTTGTAAAGTTCAATTCTGCTCACTGGTTCAATGAAGGACGCCTCTCTCTTTATTGGGTAGACCCCTTTAAACTAGTCACTCAATTTTTCAAAGGCTGTTCACTGAAGATTGGTAAAACTGGCTGGCCCAGCTATGCAGTAGGAATGTTATGAATTTAACAGACATGAAGGAACTTTCTAAACTGAGAAGTGATCTGTATATAGTTGAAACAAAAACCAGAGGTAGTTCCCTTAGGTAATTTCTCTACTGCCCTCTCCTGGTGTGCAGGTTCTAGAATTGCAATTTAATAATGGGAATGAACTATTTAAGTAATGATAGAATAGACCATTGAGAGAGAAAG
>NDGN011534570.1:2820-13561 GCA_002564285.1 Tympanoctomys barrerae
GAAGAAGAAGAAGAAGAAGAAGAAGAAGAAGAAGAAGAAAGAAGAAGAGGAAGAAGAAGAAGACTGATGCCTTGAGTCTGGGTATCACCAAAACTATTTCACCAGGATCTCTGGGAGTAGGATGTAAACATATGTGTTGGAATAGCTTCCCCGTGATTCTGGTGCACACCTCAAGTTAAGTGACACTGAGCCACATCACCCTTGGGGAACCCAAGGAGGGGAGAGGAAAGAGAAAGGCTGAGAGCCAGGAATTCCCAGAAGCCAGGTTGGGCAGTTCAAATCCAGCTAGAGCTAGGCTGTTGGCTAAGCTGACTGTCTACCAGCATCTAGTGCAGACCCAAAGCTAACAGATCACAAGAACTTGACAAATAGTGTCATTTAAAAACAACCATATGCATTAAGGTCAGTAGTAAAGCCTTTCTATTATGGTGATGGAGGGAATCTATTGCTTCCTCCTTCTTCCACCAGGCACAGCTCTATAAATGATGTGCCAATCCACTGCTCGCCCCTGGTATTTTACTCCCTTGAATAAGAATGACCTATACTTTCTCATTCTTTCTTAGAGCAATCAAAAGAAAAATTAAACAATATGGATCACTTTTAGGATTTGTTTCTTTAGTTTGTTTTCAAAATATATTTTATGTATCCAGTATAATTTTGAGCACGAGTGGAAAAAAAACTTCAGGCAGATATCATATATAACTACTTTATAGTTGCAAGATTCTGAAATTCGAAGTGAATTTTAGTTGACGCCTACAAGTAAATCTCCTTCATTGAGAGGTGTGGATTTCGGCAGCCTTAACTTCTATGGGCAACATTTACCGCTCTGAGAGCTTCTAATACTACATGTAAAGGTGCCCATATGTCATTACAGAGTACCTGCAGCTGCTTGAGCTCTCCCTCCTAAACTGGCAGCCAGTGGATACACTGAGCAAAATCCAGTTGGGACTAAACAGTAAGAAACACATTCTAACTCTACGTGAAGTCATGAGCTGGGGCCAGCTTGGGTATCAGATGGTCTTGAGGGCAGCACAGGATGCTAAGGTCGGCTCTTCCTGTGCCTCTACCGTGCTGTCCTCCACAGAGCACCCAGCATCCACCTGGCTTATGTTATGGTCCCAAGATGGCCACTGAAACTTCAAGATCCAAAGTCCACCCAAAAGTTGTCATCACTCTGTATCATACTGGCTACCACCGGGTCACATTCCCATTTCTACTGTAAGAACTGGTAAAGGACAGGGGTCATCATGTACAGGGTTAGCCATTCAGGATCCACATCTTGGCACTGGAAATGGGGTCCACACCCAAAAAGCCCAGCTCTTCAAATAGTAGTACACAGAGAGACAAAACCAGCACCACTGGGGACCCATTAGAAATGCAGTTCTCTGAGCACACCCCCAACCCACAGACCGGCTGAGGGGCCCCTATGTCTTTCCTACCTCTTAAGATGGTTTGCATATTCATTAGAGCTTAGGAATACTATCTGGAAGGACAAGTTTGCATGGAGGAAAGTGGCTATCAGAACAAAATACGAATGGGTTTGGTGGAAGGAAGAGTGGCTGGTGAAGCAGACACTGGCCCGGCCAGACCATCCATTGATAGTAGCAGCACTTCCACTTGAGCTTGGTTCACGCCTGTAACACCAGAGCTCTGTGAGCCTGAGGCCAGAAAACCTCAAATTCAAACCAAATTTAGGCAACCTGGCACATTTGAGAGATCCTGTTTCAAAATAAAAGAAAAAAGAATTCAAAAGTAGCTCAGTGTAAATGCACCGGGTTCAATGTCTTTAGTAGTGCAAAACAAAATGATGATAAGAAAAAAAGAAAAAAAAACAGTGCTTCTGATTAAGTCTGGATGTCTAAGTATATGAACTCAACCTCTCCAAAAGATTTTGTTGACTTTTTTGCTTTAAGATGGCTCTTTTTTATCCTATGAGGGACACCTGCTATTGCAATAAACACATTAAAGGAAAAATATGTTTAAGAACATAAAGAAGGATATTTTTAATAATATACTTTGTCCCCTCTGTCCAATGCTCTAAATAGTAATAACTTATAATAATAATTCCCATTATTAAATACAAATTCTCTTTGGCACTAGAACTGGTAGAGGCTTTAATGGTGATTATTTTATATTTTCTTTCCCCAATTTCAATTTTGTGGGCGTGTCCAATCTGCAGCCTGGATGTTGGACTCATTTGTGACATAATAACTTTAAATAAAGGAAGGGACTATTAATCATATTATTATTATATGCATGCCAAGAAAAATTCTTTTCTCCTAATGCAGTCCAGTCAGGCAAGATGTGTCCACTCCATGGCTAACAATTAGACAAACCCAAACAGTGTATGTCTCAGCCCATAAATTCATGAAGTAGTTACATTTTATAAAAGTAACTTTGACTTGCACATGGAGCACACAACCTACTGAATGAGATGTGTGGTGCGCTGTATAAGGTCCTTCAAAGATGTACCCGTGTTAATCCCTGAAGCCTGTGGTGTATTACTGTACGTGGCAAAGGGATTTTGCTGATGTTACATAGTTAGACATCTCTAGATAGAGAACTATGGATTACCTAGGAAGACCCAATATAGTCATAAGACCTTGGAAGACAGAAGACAGTATAAAGGTGGAAGCAGAGAGAGGAGATACTGTATGTCTGAATTCAAGACAAAGGGAAGAACTTCCTGCTAAAAATATACACAGAAACTAGTAAAGAGAAAAGGATCCCAATTCTCCCAGGAAGCCTCAGAAGGGATGCAGGTCTATAGACACATCTTAGGCTTCTAATTGGCAAGACTATAAGACAATAAATGTAAATTGCCTTAAGTGACTATTTTGGTTTCTATTTAGATGTCCCCACAAAGCCACATGCAGTCGTAGGTGACATTTTCTCAGAGATGGTTGGATCTATCCTGTGTGATTGATGCAATGCTAGAATCAAGGGTGCTATGATTAAGTGTGTGAGTGAGTTATGGTTTGTGTTTAGTTGTCCCCCCAAATCCTCATGCAGTCCTGGAGTGGACTTCTAGACTTTGTGATCAATTCGTAATCCAGTGCTGGGATTATGGGTGTGAGTGCTGCTGGAGTTGTGAGTGTAAGTGCTGCTGAGATTATGAGTGTGCGTGTTTACATGTAAGAGAGATGCAACATAAGGGAGACAGACTTGCTCTCTGTTGCCATTGTTGCCACTACTCCTCCCGTTTGCGCTTGCTGTTTTGCTGTTTTCCACCGCCATGAACTGCTGCTCTCTGCCATATGCCAGTTTGCCTTGGAGCCAGCTGTGAATGGGCTGAAACCTCTACAAACTGTGAGCTAAATAAACCTTTCCTTCCTTAATTTTTTGTGTTGGGTACTTTGTCCCAGCAATGGGAGGAAAGTAACCAAGACAGAGTGCTACCCACCCTAAGTTCCCGGATAGCAGATAGAAAGAGCTGTGGTCCCTCCCTCCCTTGTTACTTTGCTGTCCTCTGCCCGACATGAACTGTTTCTCCTCTGAGATGCCTGTCTGCCATCCCACCCTGCCTAGGAGTCAGCCAATAACGAACAGAAACCTCTACACACTGGGAGGTAAATCATCCTCTCCCTCTTTAACTCTGGATGGCTGGTATTTTAATATAGCAACAAGAGAAGAGTAACTAAGACCGTGACTAAGTGTGTAGTAGTTTGTTACTTCAGCAATAGGACATTGATCCAGTCATTTCAACTCAAGTTCATTTGAGCTCTCCCATTTCCGCAGGTACTTGTAAATATTCTGGACATTGGACATAGTACTAAGCTGTTGGGATAAAGTCTGGGCCTCAGGCATCCACTTGAGCAGTTGTGCGCCTCCCTCTACCAGCTCGGAAGACAAAGTCAGGACGCATCTCTATGGAGCATCAACTTCAGAGTTAGCTATACCTTTTGTCAGAATAACAGGGGATATAAAGATGCTAAATATAAAACACTTTTCTGCTGTCTCTCTCTTTCAAACTTGTCAGAGTGTATCTTATTTGCTATTTAATGCTAGTCTAAATAAAGAAAAATTAACATTTTAAATAATGAGCATGAACGCTACTGTTCATCTTTATATTGAGCAGTGCCAGTTTCAAGTGCAAATGTGGGAGCATTCAAAGCATATGCACAATCACGGAAATCACACAATTTGTCACTTGTAGTCAGTAAATACGTATGTATTTTGTATCTTCCAGAGGAGCAGAAATGCTGCACAACCCTGACTCAACTGTGTATCCTACCAACACACTCCACTTTCAGGTTATGAACGAGTGTGAGGGGACTGAAAGCCCAAGGAGGTAAGCATTGTTTTTTGCTTTTTTTTTTTCCTTGTAAGGCACATCAGCCTAGATGGCTGGCTGATATAGGGAAGCTACTCAAGGAAGGGAAGGTTGTGGGATTCCTTTGTTTTGGTCATTTGTATTTCTGAGAGTTGTGGTGCCTTCTCCCTCATTCCACCGGGAAGCATGAATTCTTGGAGTTGGCAGGGCCCTGGTTCCTTGTCACAGAGACATTTCTCCTCTTGAGTTCTTTAGATGTCTGAGCTTCCCACACACTGCCAAATGAGTCCTCTGACTACACACTTCGTTCCATTTTTGCCACCTGGTTTCACTTACAAAACAAGTTCAAAGTTAAAATCATTGGGCTTTTCAAGATCACAGGAGCAGAACATTAAGTGAAGTTTGCTCCTCCTAAGAGGCTCCTTTCTCCCTAATGTTTCACCCAAGAAGCTGGCTCAAGGATCTCTATTTCACTGCCTCCTGTCTCTACTTTCCCAGATCCAAAGGAATCTTTCCCTACTTTTGGGAGTGGAGGAGATTCTTTCATTTTTATTTTTTCCTAAATTTTAATTTTATGTCCGAACCTTACTAATTTCCCTAAGAGCCTGGAATATTTATACAGCCTTAGAAAACACAGCCTTTTATCTCTGAAGCCCACGTTTTTATGCTTTTTTCAAGCTGGTCACCTCAGAGCTTCCTAGAATCCTCCTAGTGTTTTCCAGGTCTGTTTTTATCTGTTTGGTATCTCGTAAAGGATGCCTAGAATAAGCTGGCTTTTTTATAAATAAAAAAATTAGAAATGTGGTCCTGACTATTTTCTTTCCAGTCCAAAAGTGCTGCATAGGCCCACTTAGAACTGGAAAGGATGGTTGAAATCCTCTAGGATTTGAGAAGCTCCGGATATATCTTTAGGTGACTTTGCTTCCTGGAGCTAATGCTCCTGGGTTAAATAGGACTGTGGAGAACAAAGCAAGCTGATGTATGAGAGCAGTAACAAGGCACTGACAATTGTGTCATTTACCCCTAAGTTTGTAATAAAGTATGACTGACACCAAATAAATTCCATCTCTCCTCCAACACACATTCTTATAAAACTCAATAAAAAAGTTTTTATTAAGAACAGATTTTGATATTTCATTAGCTCTCTAAATAAGCGGCCAGATTTCTTTCAAACACAATTACACGGACAGAGTTAAATTTATGTAAATGCAAATGTATTTAAAATATTTTGATGTTGTCACGCGAGTAATTAGACAGAAGCAATGTGAAAAACACACTGACTGAAAGTATTCTCATTTCAGAAATCATTTGCCAGAAATCACAGAATGAAACTGGCAGAGACTAGTCAAGAAATTCTTCTCCCCTAAAGATTTTGTGGGGTGTCTGTGTCCACAAAAAGCAATTCTCCTTTGAGAATATATATATATATATATATATATATATATATATGTTAAAGGTGGTGGAGGGGACTTCATAATCACTAAACTATCACTCTAGAGTGGCCTTTCCAGAGGGCACTAATCTCACTGTCCTCCACATTAGGTAGCACAGTGACCCTCATGTTAACTCTGCAGTTGTTTCTTACTGTTTCTTATTATTTCCAAATGTGGAACAGAGGCTAGGAACATGGCAACTGCTTAGTTTTGAATTTTCCCACTTCTCCTCTTGGAAACTGAATAGAGCAACAAGCAGAATAAAAATAAAGCCATGAAATACGTCTTTGGTTAAAGTCGGAGACAGAGAAATATCCACAAACTCCAAATTATGTATAAACGTGGCCAAAAGAAACTAAGATCAGCAAGTCCTGCGCAGGAAGCTGCCATGGTGTTAGGGAGAAGAGAGAAGCAATCTTTTGGCATCAAGTATCAGAAATCAACAAATATTTCACCCTGAATAAGACCTCCTTTAACATAAATTAAATATAAGGGCAAAAGTGCTGGAGAAGGCGAGGAAAGACATGAAACTTCTGAATGGAATCCAGAGAAGGCAAATCTCAAAATGTGTCATGGATTGAAAAAGAAAAGGAATGTCTTTGAAGACAGATGCTGAGTCTCCTGGTGGGAGCAACCACTGATAGACCCTAAGGATTTCAGGATTTGTGGCAGAATAACTCAGGAATCCACTTAGGTCTGTAGAGTGGAAGGTATCCAGGCGGTACAACCCCGGTACCAGAAAAATGTCCAGTATAGTAGCTGCAAGCAGGGAGCAGATAAAACCCTGAATATGTATCATTTGTGCTGCCTCCTCCCATACTGCACACACACAGGAATATCCTGAAAACAAGGAGGCCAAATCAATGCAAGGGACTCAAATGTGTAGCGAGAAAAAAAGAATGAACAGGCTCGTTTTCAGCTCTAATATGTAAAGAGCTCACAGATCACTATACTATTCTTACAAGAAGAAACAAGGTGAAGGAAGGTAAATCATTGACTTATGTTGGCTCTAACTGAAAACTGAAGTTACAAGGCAAGCAGCGGCTCTGCCTGAATTCTGGAGCGCCAAAGAGATACCCAGAGAGTAATAGCCCAGAACTGAAGTTACAAGGGCACTGAAGTCATAAATCAGTAGGAACAAATAAAATTGTAATAGTGCTGACTAGCTCAAGACTGAGACTACCCTAATAGGAGAATGAAATATTTTGGGGGTCCTATCCTCTAGTACATTTTGCTTCTGGGAGCCTCACCAGGTTCTAGCACTGAAGAATCAAGGAGCCTTCCATGCTGTCCCATTATTCTAGGAAAAGGAAAGAAATAGTATGGGCATTGTAAAATATTCTCACTGCATTCTCTATAACAAAGGCCTATTTTCCAAAGAAAGATGTTACTAGAGTTTTGTCTCACCCACAAGAAAGGTAACCTCTGACTCTATTTTTCTATGGGTTGTTTCAACTAACTGTATTTAAAAGCCTAAGAAATACCTGATTAAATTCATGGTTCAGGATATAATCTCACTGAATGAAGATATGTAATCATGAGATTATACAATATTCCCTTCTCTCATTCTTCCAAACACTAACAGGTCTCTTGCATAATAGTGGGTTAATATCAAAAGAGATATAAAGTAAACTCATAAGAGTTCTTAGGAAAACCTAAAGACAATAAGGAATAAAAAGCAAAGGCTTGGGAACTATAGCAGTTATGATTTGTGTCTAAAAAGCTTCATGCAGTCATCAGGAGCAGCTCTTTTGGAAGTAGCTGCATCTAGAGTTTGTGACTGATTCATAACGCAGTGCAGGGGTTGAGGCTGGGTGATTGCTGGACCACTCCACTGACTGGACTGGCACCACCCTCATCCCAGCAGTCTGGGTAACAAAGGGGTAGAAAGAGGCTTATTTCCCCTTTTGGCTCTTATCTGTGGCTTTTTCTGTCTTACATCACCGTGAGCTGTTGCCCCTCTGCCATGTGACACCTGGTCGTGGACCCAGCTGATTATGGACTGAAACCCTCAAACTGTGAGCTAAATAAACCTTACATCTTTAACTTTGTGTGTCAGGTATTTTGTCTTGACAATGAAAAAAAGTAACTAAGACAACACCTTACATAAGCTATGGTCCAGTTCCTGCCAGATTAATATAAAATCTTATACTATATTGAGTTGGTTCAGTTTCTATTCGATGATACACTACAACTGACTCTCAATAAAATGTTACAAAATATATCTAAAGGCAAGTCTACACTGAAAAGACAGAGCAAGCTTCAGAGTCAGACAGGACACAAGATTTATAATTATCTGAAAGGAAACAAAATAAATATAGAAAAATAAAACAAGTATAGAGTGTCAGAGTGAGAGAAGTGAAAGAAATATTTAAAGAAAACAGTAAGTAAAGATTTCCAAAACAATGATAGCCATTAATCCATAGATACAGGAATTTCAGGAGAATACTGTTATGGTTTGTATATAGGTGTCCCCCCAAAGGCTCATGTAGTCATGGGGTGGCTTCTAGAATTTGTGATTGATTATTGTGGGTGTGGATGCTGAACCCATCCTGGGGAAGGTAATTTGCATTACAGCGTAAGGAGGGGAGAGAAACTAGCTAGCTGCTGGAGTGGCTGCTTCTCCCTCTTTGCTCTTGCTTATTGCTGCCATGATGTTCTGTGCCATGTGCCACTCTGCCTTGGAGCCAGCCAAGTATAGACTGAGACACACTAACTGAGCTAAATAAACCTTTCCTTCTTTCATTTTTGGTGTTGAGTATTTTATCCCAGTAACAAGAGAAGAGCAATTGAGACAAATAAAAAACAAATCAAATACCAAAATAACTACACACACACACATAAACACACACACACACACACACACACCATATCTAAACTGCAGGACATCAGGACATCAAAGATGAACAGAAATAAAACATCTGACTCATAGAGGCAAAGGGTAAAAATTATAGTCAACTTCTTACCATAAACCTTGAAAGCAAGAAGAGAGTGGAGTTGAGTTAAAAAAAAAAGATAAGCATCAAAGAAAACTCTTCATCAACAATGGAATTCTATATTGAAAAGGGGTTGAAGGAAAGAATTGGAAATATTTGGTTACAAGGCTCCTACTCCATCAATAAAGTCGTGTTATCTAGAGGTAGGCTAGATTAGCTGCAAATATATGTATGTCATTATATAATACGGTCACTAAGAAGTTTTCAGTGTTATCATTGATAGGACAAACAAAAGATGCAAATTCAATCATGTGAAATTCTCAAATCATTCCAGGCAGAAGAGGAGAGAAAAGAAGCAAAGAGCAAATGCAACAGATGGAGTCATTCAACATTTCGTGATGAGGGTGCATCCTAAGAAATGCTTTGTTATGGAACTTGTCATTATGGGAAAGTCACAGGGTGTCCTTACACAAATACACATAGTGTATAGGTGAACCACTGGATGTGACCCTTTGACATGATCCAGAAAGTCAGAAAATATATGCATGGGGCTACTATCTAATGTATGCATGCTATTTGATAGTGCACTTTTTAAGAAGTAAAATGAGCACAATTTCAAATAACAATAAAAAGTATAGCACATTAAATATATAAGTCACTACCATTACTGTCACTAGTTACTGTACCTAATTGGATGTGTTGTATGTCTGTCTCACTTCCAGCATGGATTTATATCAGCACTGATGGAAATATGTGAGGAAAGTATTGTGCTATAATTTATTATCACTAAAGTATATCATTAGGTGACAGTAATTTTTCTATTTTTTATTTTTATTTTTTTTGGTGATAGTAATTTTTCATCTCCATCATAATTTTGGGGGCTCACTGTCATTTATGTGGGCTCTCATTAGCCAAAATATTATGAGGTAGTAATGCATGCCTATGATTACAAATAGCAGTATTACTCTAACCGTACCAGTAATCACTTTAAATGCAAACAGCCTAAACACATGAATGAAAAGATAGAAATTTGTGAGAGGAGATTGTTAAAAAAAAAAATCAAGAAGGAAATGTAAAAAAACCCAGGTCATCTTTTCTTTGGTGATATTTATATATAAAACACTTAAATTATGGTCCAGGAAAGAAAATATTATAATTTGGACTATATTTCCAACTGTGGAAGTCACTATTAGAAGATTTGAAGAAATATTTACAAAACACATGTCAAATCAATGATTTTTACCCAAAATATACAAAAAATTAAAACTTCAATACTAACCAAAAAAATACAATTTAACAACAAACCAAAGATCTAAATAGACACTCCACCAAGGAACATAAACATATGGCAAATAAGCATATGAAAATATGGTTAACATAATTTGTTATCAAGGAATTGCAAATTAAAACAATAATGAGATGCTACTACATAACCATTAGAAAAGCTGAAGTCTAAAATTCTGGTGATGCCAAGGGTTGGGAAGAATGTGCAGCAACAGAAATTTTCATTTGTTACTGTCGGGAAAGGAAAATCATACAGCTACTTTGGGAAATAGCTTGGCAGCTGTTTCCTAGCTAAGTATATTTTTTGCCATATGATCTGGCAACCGTGTTGCTTTGAAAACATGTCCACACAAAATCTGTACATGAATTTTTATAGGAGCCTTACTCATATTCATCAAAAATTAGAAGCAACTATAACTAAAACACATAATAGTACAACTACACAATAGGATACTGTTTAGCACAAAAAAACAGAAGCAAAGATACAATATGTAATCAAGCCACAATTCTGGATGAAACTTAAGTGCATACTGCTGAATAAACATATATTAATAAAGGTTGTATACAGTATGCTTCTAGAAAAGATCAGCAATTTTCAGGAACTCAGGAAGAAAAGGCAAGGTTAAATAAGACAAAGTGAAGGGAATAGTTTAAGGAAGTTAAACTACTCTGCACAGTACAAGAATGGTAGAAGCATGAGTATGCATTTGTCCAAATTCATATAATTTTATATTAGCAAATTACTGTATGTGTATTTTGAAAAACTATGATGATGCTATGACTTGGATTTATGGTTTATTTCTCAAAATTTTATC
>NDGN011534572.1:0-14753 GCA_002564285.1 Tympanoctomys barrerae
TAATAGTGTTTGGACAGGATATCCTGTCTGCATCTTGTACTATGGATAACCACTAAGAAGCTAACAAGATAACAATGTACAATGTATTAATTATTGAAACTGCCTTATTAATCAGTTTTGAAAAAAAAGACTTCTACTAAAAAAAAAAAAAAAGAATCACGACATGATGGGTGCAAGAAAAAAAATAAAAAATAAATTTCTTGTAGGAAAAAAAAATCCACTGCAGTTATATTCCTTGCAAGAGGGTCCAAACACAGGATATTTCCCTTTATCTTGTCTTCCTACATTGACCTGATTGGCTCTTTTTATTTCCCTTGTATTATACACTTGACTCCAACTAATTTTATAAAAGTAATCCAAACCCCTAGCATTGCATAGCCAATAAATATACTGCACAATGCTGGTAGTAAAAAAATAAAAAAGAAAGAAAGAAAGAAAGAAAGAAAGAAAGAAAGAAAGAAAGAAAGAACCCATGGCCAACTGCAAGCCCCTCTGCACCTATACTTCCCCTTTGGAAACCCCAGAAAACCCTTTCTTTTTAAGCTGTGGAGGCCCAGTTTCTTTGGGAATGATGCCAATGGGTTTGCCAGCGTTAATAAGATTGATTCTTGCCTCCAAAAAAAAAAAAAAATTACCTGACAAGAAGGTCATATATAACCTTTCATAAGAATAGAATTAGATAAGTTAGCTGGTTCTAATCCCCCTACTTTATGGTTTTTCATTTTTAAAAGGCAACGCCACAGTGACATTAGCCCAAATTTGAGAAACCATACAATTTCTTTTCATTGCAATCCCCAGAGATATTGGGAGAGGGAGCAGGGATGGGAACCACTCTTAAGGTCTTTTGTTTCCAAGTCCTTGGGGGAAGTTTATGTTTCTAATATGAATACATAGTGATATGACATCCCTTAATGCCAAAGAAGCTTTATAATAATTTAGTCATAGTGTTTACCAGATATCCATGAAATATATACATATCTAGGATGCAGCAAAATATTCCAGGTTAAGGAAATCAAAGCAATGGGAATTCCCTGCTTCTCTCCAATACTAGCAGAGCAGCGTGTGTCAAAATCAGGCCACCGGAAGCATCTACAGTAACTCACCTCCTGGTTTGGTACAGGCACCTAGAAGGTTGACCACATTGAGATGGTGGCCAATATGAATGAGGATCTTGAGTTCGGACATGAGAGCTCGGTGTTCACTGTGCGTTGCTCCTTCTGCAAATTCAATATAAAGAGGAAGATCATAAATGTGGCCCCCAGCTTAGAGCTTCCAATGTCCTTCTCTGCACTACATATATCTGTGCAACTTAGCATCTGGAATAATACAACTATAGCCCAATCTACACCCAGCCACATTCTCTGAAAGATCAAGTTTAAATTTTACATTCTAATTTAAGAAAAAATCTTTAATTGAATCCCAAACATTTGATATTCAGAGGATCTCACTGTGAAGTCTTCTGTGCAAATTAGAAAGCATAACTGCAATGAATTCACGTTGATTCTTTTCTTGCACAAAACTGTACTTTTTATTTACAGTATACTATGATCTTTAGGACCTGACCCTCTGACTGCTTGCTCTGAAAGAAGCAGTGCCACATTTTCCATATCCTTGTGTGTATACTGATGTTTCAACTGATCTATGCTGAGAAGTCAACTTGACAAGGACCAGCTGGTAGAGCCAGGCAGTGCCTGATGCTGGTGGAGCCAAGATGGTGCATCTGACCTTGTATGGTGCTGCATTTCTTTATAATTCATAGGTAGGCTGCATACCTCAGGGCCTGAGGGGCTACCTCAGAATTACATTACCCCCTAGGCCACTAGAAAGAAAAGGCAAAAAAGGGAAAAGAATTCCTCGAAACGTAAAGGGTCAGCAGTACTGGCTTCACTAATGGAAGCACATTGTAAGTGGAGCAAAAAGCTATATATGCATCACCTCTCTAAATAAAAAATGAGATGCCTAGACTACAGTTCATTGTAATTAGTATTAATAACTATTTATCAAGCTTCTCATTCTGAAATAATCCACAATCTTTTTTCTTGCAATAACCATTTTTTTGCAAATTAAATTCTATTTATTTATTTTTGATATTTTTAGGGAAGGGTCTATAGGGTGTTCAGGGTCTCTACTAGATCAGACTCCTAGTGATCCGCCTGTTTACAGCATCCAAGAGCAGGAATTACAAGCACGCGCCACCATGCCCAGTCTCAATTGCTATCTCAGCATGCCCCCGGGGCAGGGCTGGCATGGCAGGCCCAAGGATCAAACCCCAGGGCCCTGTGCCTGCTTGCAGGCACTTTAATCTGCTGAGCTATTTGGCCACCCTTGCAAATTACATCTAGAGAACAAACTATTTCTGCATTCTACTTACATCAAATCCATTTTCATGTTTCTAGAGGTTTGTCTAACACTGTAATATATTAAGAAACAATTTTAATACAGCTAGATTCCTTTCCCTCCATAACCAAGACCACTAAATGCAAGGTGAGCTCAGGACAAGGGTCCCACACAAGGTAGGTGAGATCCCTCCCCAACTCTGCTTGCCAGGCTATGCACAAGGCCAAAAATGTTGATGTGAAGTTATAAATAAAAGGGTTTTTTTCCAATTTTCACAAAGGTATCACACAGGTTGGCTGCATGCTTGGCAAGCTGGCCCACCTATGCAGAAAGCTACTGATTAAGTGCTACCTTGCATTTAGTGAATAAGAGAGAGAGAGAGAGAGAGAGAGAGAACACCAAATAATTTTGCTTTTACCTTTCAACATTTTGACAGCCACCGTCTTGCAAGTTGCTGTCTTGTCAATTCCAAAAGCATCTGCCTCAATCACTTGGCCAAAGGCACCACGGCCAAGAGGTTTACCTAATATCGACAATAATGGCAACAACAAAATTGACTTGAATTATTATACCACCAAAGTGACAGGCAAAGATTCCAACCAGATTGGGTGACTATATGTCCCAACTTAACACAAACATTCTTTTATCCTTCCATGAATCCACTTTACTCTCCAAATGTCCAATTTTGGATGATTGTACAGGGAACCTACTTCTAAAAAGTTAAATGGATGATAACCCAAATTTAAGAGATGGAATTATTATTTCTGAGCCAAAATATAATATCTGAATGAACTAGATTTGTCATCATCCTAAGAGGGGTGATATGACACAGTCAGCGCAACATTAAATGAACATCAACTAAAACTGCACCTAGTTTCAGCCGGTCCCTGGGGAATTCCCACTTGCTGGCGTCGTATGGGAGGCGTTCACAGCGCTCATCCAGGGGCATCTCATCGGGATCCATGACGATGGACAAGTAGCCTGTCTTCAGTTCACCTTCACTGGCCTGGAAAGCACCAATCCGCCCAGTCACACAAGCGCTGCTGTTTGCCTGTTGTTTTGTGTACTTATTGTTGTTATTTAATCAGAGCCTCATTTTGACATCTCATTTTCCACTAAAACTCATGGTGCTTGAGAGTAGTCCTATTATGTTCATGCCTGCAGTGTTCCCTTACCCCCCAAATGAGAGCAGAATTAAGTTTTAAAATCTTAATTACATTAGACAGCCCAGACCCTTTTCCCCTCTAGTGATTTCTATCAATTAATGCCCCTGGTCCAGCCAAAGAAAATGAGCTAGAATGTTATTGTATTGAAATAAAAATGTGTCCACTGAGCCAATAACAATGGAGAGAAACAACTCAAAGAAGCCCAGTCAGCTTTCATCAATCATGAAAACCAACATGCATGGAACTGAAGGGAAATTATCTCGTTACCCGCTTAACGGTCCGTAGAATGATGACAAGAAGTAGCCAGAAGAACATGGCAATCACCGCAGTGCCTACTAGAATAATGACTTCCAAGTTGGTCTTCGCCTGGGCACCTGGAAGGTACAACTGAATGAGCATCAATATTGGAAACTCATAGTCTTTGCTGTACTGTAACAAAATGCAACACAGAAAGGCAAGATCTCAACCCTCCCCACTTTGAAGCAGCCTTCCGAGCAGTAGCCAGGACCCTTAAATTGGATGAAGTCTGCATTCATTCATAATGGAAATATAAAGCTTCCAACATATTGCTCGTGAAAATTTGCAAAAACAGCATTCTCAAGTAAGTAAGGATTGATGTATAAATGTCTTAAAAGATACACAGATTATGTGTTTAGAGAAAGGGCTCCTCTTTGATGGAAAGAAAACAGATGATGTTTTGCAGAGAAATAAGTGGCTTTATGCTGGTAGTCAATGTTTTGATCAGGGAAGAGTTTGAAAAGGATCATTTAAGAAAACATGCAGAAAAATAAAAGTCCTTTGACCAGAGAGTGATCAGTAACCACAAACCTGCTATGCACCATTGCTGTAATGTGTTAACTCCATCTCAACCACCTTCAGTTTTCAGACCAAGACTTAGAAAGTCAGAGAGGATGAGCTACGTGACTGGGGCACACTGGTAGGCCAGACAAGAGCAGAACAAGTTCTGTGCTGCTTGAGTTGATCATTCTGCTTCCTTGTCCCTGTGAGGCAGGAGGTTGAGCAAGGAAGGGAGAGAACTGAGCTGAGCGTATTACTCACAGCCTAGTGACAAGAGTTCAAAACCAGACAGGAAAACGAAGAGAAAATGAAATGCTTGAGGTAGGGATGGAAAGCTGGGATGCTCAGGGCTCCAGAGGACAAGGCCAAGTGGGAAAAATTAAACACAGAATGAGGCTTGCACCTAGGAGGGATTAGCGCAGAGGTGACAAGGAAACAATTATCACTTGGGTCTCCCATCAGAAGAGCATAGTGGGAGTCAAACATGGCCACAAGCTGTGAGAATGGACCTCCATGGCCTCAAGCAGACAGAACACAAGTAATTAATTAGTTGGCAAAGTAAGTGGTGACAGTTGGGAAACATGTCCTGAGTGTGTCTGGAGGTAGATTTTACTTTTCCTATGGTTCTAGGGAAGTAACTCTACTTATACATAGGCACTGAAAAGTCTCTTTGAAAAATTTATGAATTAGATTTCCCATACAATATTTGGGGACCTAGCAGGAATGCTAAATAGCTATCACTCCCTTTCTTGGTCTTCTCTTTGCGAGCACTGTTCTCATGGGCCCTGCGAGACATCTGTAACCAGATGCAGAGAGCTGAAGTCGAGGGGCAGAGCACCAGGGCAACGTGGAAGGCCTCTCTACAATGCACCCCAGACAGAATCCTGTTTGGGATGACAAATTGTCATACGCTTTGAAATCTTTATTTGCAAGTGCAGTTTATAAAATAGCAATAAGTCTAGAGATTTGAAAAACACATCACTATGCCCAGATGCACTACTTAGAAAAATAGATTTGACAGATTAAAGGAACCAACATCTAGACTTTGAGACAAATTAGCATGAATTCAAGGACATCTGTCAATCCCTCCTCAGTCGCCATCATTATTTTCTCCCTGGCACACCATTTTCTAACCCACATAGCATAGTTTCAATGTTCCCCTGGTGGATTACAAGAACAGATGCAGGAATACACTTCTTTGGGTGAAATATTTTGTCACAAAATGATTTTCCCATCTGAGGATGTGCCAGATTTCCCACCACTCCTTCATGTACATATAGATTTCCTTTCATATTTAGATAAGGACCCCAAATGTTCCATTTCAGAAAAGCAATGGCTTGTTATTTACATGTGAACCTTTATTGTCTGCATTCCAATGAAAACTCTGATCACTTGTGATCAGCTGAAGATCGCTGACCTTAATGATTAAACAGCAATTTTAATGTTTTTCAAAATAAATACAGAGGTATTATTAATGTCAATCAACTGGCTCATTCAAAGAAAGATCTGAGGTTGGAGGGTATTTGTTCTGCCTGGCTAGGAATTTTTTTACAAAAAGAACTACAAGAACAGAAACTGTGATAGAAGCAGAATTTAAACAACATTAATATGTATACTGGTTAAAAGAATATACACTGACTGAAAAGTTATATAGGATAACGTGTTATGCACTTGTAATCCAAAATGCTCAAGACTGGGCATAGTGGCACATGCCTGTAATTCCACCTCTTGAGAGATTATAAACAGGCGGATCACTACAAGTCCAACCTAGTAGTGAAACCCTGAACACCCTGTAGACCCTTCCCTAAAATACAAAATAGGGACTCAAAATGCTCAAAATCCAAAACTTAGGTACTGACATGACAACACAAAGGGAAAATTCCACACCTGACTCCTAAGATGGGCCACCATTAAAACACAGTAAGGTACAAATTATCTTCAGATACTGTCTCAGAGTTACATGAAACATAAATGAGTTTTGCTCTTAGATCTGGATCTCTTCCCCAAGACATCTACTATACACATGCAAATGTCCCCCAACTCTGAAAAAAATAAACACAAAATCCCAAACACTTGTGGTCCCAAACATTTTGGTTAGGAAATACCCAGTCTGTACAAGGAGCATTGAAACTCATCTGGAGTGGCTCCCCCTAAAGCAGAACATCCATAAGCCATGGCGCACCTGTTTAGAAACCACCTAACAGAGCTGCAGCTTCACACTGACCTTCTATGATGAAAAACGTTTCCACTCTTGCACATCCCAGAACATTGCAGGCTTGGCAGGTGTACAGGCCTTCATCCTCCTTTCTCACTCTGCGGATGGTTAGGTTCTGGTTCCCATCTTTTAGTACAATGCCTAAGACAAAAGGAAAATGATCATTCTTATTTCTGATGAGGTGACTGTTCAAATTTTTCAGAAAAAAAAAAAGATTTAAAAGGTAAGTGCTGGCCCTCAAGTTGGGCCATTATCCAACTCTAAAGAGTAAAATAAGACCAATGGCTCACTGACCTCCCAGAGGTATCCCTGAGAATTCTTCTTCCAAGTCTATAAAATGAGCCAAGCCACCTACACTAACCTTGCTTTTTATCTACCATAAAACAAATTGAGAAATAATACGGGTTTTGTGTAACATCTTTGGGAAAAGTCTACAGTTAAAGAGACAGATAAGTTCTATTCACCTGAGTCTTCCACAAGCGTCTCATTATCTTTAAACCAGGTAATCTGTGGAGGAGGGTTCGCGAATGCTGTGCAGGCGACTTCGATGGTTTCACCAATACTTGTTGTCTGATTCTCTAGGTTCCCTGTGATCACCGGTGCCATGCGCTCTGTGCACATTAAAACACAAAAAAATCACAGAACCTTCAGTTACAGCCTT
The DNA here is from genome assembly GCA_002564285.1 of Tympanoctomys barrerae. Lineage (NCBI taxonomy): Eukaryota > Metazoa > Chordata > Mammalia > Rodentia > Octodontidae > Tympanoctomys > Tympanoctomys barrerae. The sequence continues at coordinate 7,178 of NDGN011534572.1, forward strand.
GAAGGTGATTTTGGTATCAGTAACCTGTTTAACAGTTTAAACTTAGTAAATACCAACCCATTGGTTTACTAAACTGAAAATACACAGAAGCTGATAACAGTGCTATTGGTCACTAAGTCAAATAAAGAGAGCAAAGGCAGTTCAGACAGACCTCTGTCCATCTTTAACACTCACATTAGTAACTCTAGCTGGAAATAACAAAATAAAGGCTCTAAATTGATATGGCTGTCCCCTGGGGTAAAATCCTTCCTTATTACAGTTCAAGCCAGTAAGCCCCTAGAATGCTGCCATGTTTTCTCATGGAAAGTACCAAATACTTTGTATTCATTTGGTAATTTTTTTTTTGTCTTTTTGAGACAGGTTCTCACTATGAAATTCAGACTGGCCTGAATTCACTTTGTAGCCCAGGCTGATCTCAAATTTATAGCGATTCTCCTGCCTCAGTCTCCCAAGTACTGGGATTACAGGAGTGTGCCACCATGCCTATTTCATAATTTTTACAAAATTCATTTATAATATGTGTATTTCTGTCAGTCTTACATGATGAGCAGAACAGATCTAACAGCCTTATTTTTAAATGAAATAATTACAAATTAGGGGGTGAAACCACTCACCAGGTCCTTACAATTAAGGAGACAATACAGTCTAGTGAGCCTAAAAGTCCAGTGCTTTGTACTAAACATAAACAATACCCTAAAGAAAGCCAAAAATGTTGGGCTGGGGAGATGGCTCAGTGGAATAAGTGCTTCCCTGGCAAGCTCAAGGATCTGAGTTCAATCCCCGGTTCAGAAAAAAAAAAACAAACAAACAAACAAGAAAGCCAAAAATGTAAAAAATACAAAATCCAATGATATGTGTTTAAATGTACAGCAAAATATTAAATTTACTCATTTCCTGAATGTTATCAAAGCCCTACAGAACTATCTTCTCTAAACCAACTGAATATCAAAAGAAATGCTGAAAGAATCTACTTCAATGCTTAGCAAAACAAGATTATCGCAACAGAGTCTTACATTAAGGTTTAAATAAATGTACTGGACTCTAGTCTATTTCTGTTTTGTTTTTGTTTTTGGAGGAACAGGGGACTGAACTTCCCTTGCACTTGCCAGGGAAGCGCTTGTACTGAGCCATCTCCCCGGCTCCTGGACTCCGGCCTATTTCTTAGACTAGATTTCAGGAAAACAAAATAGGCATCCTTCGACAAGCAAGCCAGCTAATTGTGAACAAACATTTCCCAGGCCTGTAAAACCAGGGGCCTCATCCACATCTTTCTGAATCCTTCTAGCTCCAAACCAGACCAGCCACCAATGTTACCACATGGTCACATGTGCGGTGTGGCTTCAAGGACCTTGTGGAATGACTTGAGTCCAAAATATTTCTTCTCTGTCACCTCAATATTTGAAAATTCTTCCTAAAATATACCCAAGCCTTGGGTAAGATGCTACTCTAAAACTTCGATATAGATATATTTGCCTAGGTCCCCCCTCCTACAGTAAAAAACAGAGGACATATGCATTCTAGGACCTGGAAGGACACAGTAGAAGGAGAATAAGATGGGAAAAAACGGTACAGAAACTATGTAATTTACCTGATTTCCCCAAAGACAGAGTAGGCACAAGGTTAGACAAGGGGCAGACAGCTTGACAGAGAATTTATGAAGCTTTCTGCTACCAGAATCACCACACCATTGACTCTGAGCTGCTCTGGACCACACAGATGCCCTGGAGCCACAGGATGCTTTTGTTACAAGTCTCCCAAGAGTCTTCTATGTCCCAACCTTGGTCCACCATCAGGAACCTCACTGAGAACCAGTATGTGTCACCAGGTTCTATGAACAGAGCCACAGTAAGAAGCAAAGCAGAGACCACGGCCTGTCTTCATGGACACGGACTCCTCATTGTGCTCTTTTTGCCCAGTGATGGGCAATTCATCCTGTCACTATTGTGAAGTGCCAGAATTCTTTAGCTCACATTAGGTAGTCCACAAATGTGAGTCAGATTAATAAAGAAATCCCCAAGAATAATGCAAAAGTTCCCTGGGTGAAACTAATTCCTTGCTGATACTAGTGAGTTATACCATCAAAAAAATTAGAAAGAACCATGTTATCTTCCTTCTATATTATTTTACAAATGTTATTTGCTGTATTCTGCCTTAAGGTCTTCCAGTGAGTCTGTCCCAGCCTACTTCATAAACTCCTAGAGGACAGAAATCATTCTGCAGCACCTGAAAGCACTGCATTCAAGGCATTCCAACTGGCTAGCAGCAATGACCTGGAGTGGCCTCCCTACCTAGGACCGTGAGCTGCCTGACCATGCAGTGTCTTTTCTTGGTCTTCCTGTCTTGAGCAGAGCAGACATATTCCCCTTGATCCTGCAAGGACACATTCTGGAACTCCATGACTAAAATGTCATTTGTGCTGTTAGAGAACATGGTGGCGTTCAGTTTCCAAAGAGCATCCAAGTTCTTGCAAACAGGCATGAGCTGCTCTCCCATGTGGACCAATGGAGGTTGCGGGCCAACCTTGTACCACGTGAGGTTCTCAAATGTCGCTCTGTCTGCGTGGCACCACAGAGACACACTCTCCTGCTCAGTTGGCTGGGGGGCAGGTTGCAATGTAATTTCAGGACCCTCTGAAACATAAAGCCACAGTTAAGGTACGATGATGGCACACTATTGTCTTCTTCCCTTCAGCCTGCAATAAAGTATCGAAGCAAGTAAAGTTCTAGTTGTCCCCAGGGATTGGCTACAAGAAGACAGCCAAACTGAATGACGCAGGTCTCCAAATACAATATTTGGAAACATAAATTAATTCTCCAGATATTTTTACATCTCTATTTTAAAATGCAAAAGAGAAAAATCCAAAGCAATGCATCTAATAATAAGGAATTTAAGAAATAATTTCCTCGTCAACACTTTTAAATGATACTACACCCTTGCAATGAGCTATATCCCCACTTCTCTCTCCTTTCTCTCTCTCCCTCCCACCTACCTCCCTCTCTTCACCTCTTTCTCCTCTCTCTCTGTGTCTCTCTGTGTCTCTCTCTGTTTGTCTGTCTCTCTCTGTCCTCTCTGTCTGTCTCTGTCTCTGTCTCTGTCTCTGTCTCTGCCTCTGTCTCTCTGTCTGTCTGTCTGTCTGTCTGTCTGTCTCGGTCCCACTACAGAGCCAGACTAAACCTGAATTGGACTTGAATTTCCAATCCTCCTGCCTTTGCCTCCCAAAGTGCTGGCATTAAAGATGTTTACCACCACACCAGGCTAAACACTCCGTGACAATAAAGTTACATTTGTTACAACTAATTAGCAAAGGCTAAAATATTTCATCCAGCAGAGTGAGCTAAAGTTTGTCCCTATAGCTAGTACAAATAGCAGCAGTGTCCAAGGGTAGTACTGCTATGTCATCAAAGTCCAAGCTTTCAACTGTCCAGCAGTGAGCCTACCTAAATTATTAAACCATAAAAAGACATATAGTGTGCTAGACTCTGATGAACAAGAGAGATTACATACATATGACAGAGCTGGTGGGATTTTTGGTTTATTTTATTTATTTATTTATTTATTTATTTAGGTATTGGGAATCAAACTCATGGCCTGATGCTTGCCAAGTAGGTGCTATGCCACTGAGCTACATCCCCAGCCCAGAGATAGTAGTTTAAAGCAGCAGGGAAATCATTTTTTCTCCAGTGAAGGCATATGAAATGACCCCTCATAAATCCATAGGCAGTTTTAGTATATCAACAAAAGCATCAGTGATCAACCAAAGTCCTCTTCCTATGGGCTACATCCCTCACATGAATGACAAGGCCAACTGCAAACTACACAGCAGCTTAGAACATACTTTGTGGGTGATGCAATCCACCCTTCAGAGAAGAGTACTCACTGGTCACATGGAAGGAGATGACCCTCTCTCCTCTCCCAGCTTTGTTGACGGCTTCACATTTGTATAAAGCTGACACATTTGCGGCTTGGATGACAAGAGTGCTTACAGTCTGTGAAGAAAACAAACCCCAGGCCATAAACACTGCAGGCTGTGTCTGTGTGCAGGCACTCAAACCAACACTCAGCCATCCTACAGCGGCTACAGCCTGGCTGCTGCATCACGGGGCCACAGCGACCACCTTCAAATGTGTGCGGCTATAATGGGACTGGTATGTAACTCACACGCTACACATAAAGGGCTCTGGAAACCATTAGATTAATGATGTGTTTTATTATAACATTATGAACATTTTTCCATCTCTGGTTTATAAAATCAGAATTATCTTGTAACAGATGTATAGATTAAATGGCATACATGTTTCATTTTCCTCTGATGAGCTATTAGTAAGTTAACAGTATTGCTACAAGTCAATGATGTTCTCAAAATGACTTAATATGCTAGTATTTGGTCATCCAATCTACTTTATTATTAATCTCCCATATGTCTCACATATTATTGTATCATTCTTCCCCCAATGAGAGAAAAACAGAGATTTTTTTCAAATTAAAGAGTTTTATACTCACTTTGTTTCTTCCTTCAATGAGGGCGTATTGATTTTTGTTGACTTCAATTTTATTCCCCCCTTGGAAATCCTCCACAGTTCTCCATTCTTTGCAAATATATGGGCTTGTTGTAGCTTGGCTACAAAACAGAGAAAGTAGATTATGATGCAACTTTACTCAAATCAGTCATAAGGAAAGGAGTAGATTTGGTTATTACGGGTTTAGAAATAGTTCCAATGCAGCCAACCATTTCCTAAGACTTGGCGCCAATTAAAAATAGGCCTCAGCAATGAAGGAAAAGGTCCTAGGTAGATTCATTCAGGATACAGGAGGGAAGCAGCTATTCTGGGAACAAATCTCCATTCATAAATTGGATCGACAAGACAATTCAGGTTAATTTAGTTCAAAGGAAGATAAGTAAACTTAGAAGCCACTGGGCTTCTTAAAGTCATTTCTATGGGACTGTGGCCTTTCTGTAGGAAATGGCCAGCAGTTCAGGAAGAAACCAGTAGTGGTCATTTCAAAAACAACAACAGGAAGTGGACTGCTTGGGTGGTGGTGGGATAGTGGTTGTTGTTGTTTTTCTCCCTGAGGATGTCTGAACTTGTGTTATAACTCGATAAGCCTGAGACTCTTGAGGGCTGGGCTAGGTTTATCACTGCCTCTCACCCATCAGCACTTCCTCTGAGAGATGGGCTTATCACGGGTAAGCAGTGAGTGGTGATCTCCAACTGGCATAAGGAGAATACCTGAAGATTGGAAATTAGCAAACCAAATGAAGAGCATCCATCTACAGAAGTGTACATTAGGGGAACTGAGGAAGACAGACCTGGCCAGCCACACAGCGGACCCTCTCAAGTGAAGACATCTACTGAAACATGGAACATCAAGAAAGGTGGCAGGAGATTCCTTGTACCCTTTGAAGGACAGCCTTCTCAGGAGTCACCTCTTTGGTTTAGAATGGTGGCATGACACAGCTGGGCCGGAGCACACAGCCCTCCTCACCTGGGCTCGTAGGAGCACTCTTCCTCCAGCTGCCAGTACCAGTGGACGTGATGCAGGGGAGGGTTGGCATAGACCGTGCACGTCAGCGTCTGCGTGGTGCCGTACCGGTAGGAGTCCATGGGTGCTATCAGGGCCTTCTCACCTATCTGCGGTGGGACTGGAGATAGGAAAGACCACTTCTGAGTTCTCAATCAGGTTTGAGGGATGAAAGCAGAGGTTTTTTGTTTTCTGGTTTTGGTGTTACTGGGGATTAAATGTAGAAACTCTATTTTACATCAAAGGGGCCAGGGAGATGGCTCAGTGGAATAAGCGCTTCCCTGGCAAGCACAAGGGTCTGAGTTCAATCCCTGGTTCCACAAAAAATAAAAATAATAAATAATAAATAGTAAATAAATAAATAAATAATATTTTACATCAGGGCCCTGCTGAGTCACTGAGCTGCACAGGCTATGCTTCAACTTGAGATCCTTCTGCCTTGGCCTCTCAGGGTTTTGGGGTTACACACATGTGCCATATTACCTTGCCAAGCTAACTTTGGTTTTTACCCCCACTTTCTTTTCCAAAGAACATCTAGGTCTGGAAACAACAGAGCTGCCCTCTATATGTGGGCCTCACAATTATAACAGAAGCTATTAAACTGAGCAGATTCACACAAATCTTACAACTGCGTATCTCAGTTCTTCTTGTCTACACAACAGAGCTCCCTCTACCTGTCCTAACCTCAGAACCCAGCCAAGCTACAGAAGGGAAACGGTCAGAGTACACAGGACATACATCTCCTATGTGCCTATCGTGGCCTTAAGACGTCTCCTTCTTGTTATCCACTCCATCCTCACAACACTACTATTGTTCTCAATTTTACACATGAGAAAATGAAATGGAAAAGCTAAAAAACTTGTCCAAGGTTGCCCAGCAAAGCCCAGCACAAACCTTACCTCTGAGCCCAAGCACTACTTACATACCACATTACAAAAGAAGTAAATCCTAACATAATGTCTTTCTCTCATCCTCCCCCCTTATTCCCTCCCTACTTTCCCTTCCTTTTCCTTCCCACTTCCCTTCTCCATCTTTCCCTTTTTGCTTCATCTTCAGGCTCTAGGTCACTAGTACAAAACAATAATTTTGTATTATAATTGTCATTTCCTTGAACTGTATTACTGTCAACCTAAATCCTCCTGAGGGCAGGGCAAGGAGTGGGGGGAGGAAAGAAGAGGTAAGACTGATGACCACGATATTCCTTTCTATAAAGATTTAGAACTTCCTTTATACTTTTAAAACTTGAGCTTGTTTTCTTTATTTCACGCAGTGGAGAAAATGTTAGGGAAAATCAAATGCTTACTGACCTCACAAATTGATGAGCTAGAGCTATTTACTGTCCATTTTTCTCTCTATTGCTGGACCACCTTCTGCCCCACCCCACTTATCAGCTTCCCAGTTATGTTCTCTCCCCTCCCAAGCCTCCCACACCAGGACTGTCTCTAAGCAACCTCTGTAGAACCCCTGATCTTTAAAATACTCCCTGAAGAAAGAAATGAAGCCAAGTTCAGCAGACAGATAGGGGAGCACTGGGATATATGGGGAAGCAGTTTCATGTCATGAGAGAGTATTTTTTAAATTTTAACATGCCATGCCAGTAAGGAGCACATAAAAATTGCAACAGAGAAGCATTTCTCCAACTGTGCAGTACAAAGTAGTAATAGATTTACTGGGGGCGGGGAGGTGTTAAGGTCAAATAGACCTTGTTAAACCTTGACTACTCTATCTCTCTCCCTCAAGAACAGCAATAGCCATGAACTCAATAAAGGCCCTAGAAAGTCCTGAAAGAAAGAAACTATTTTATACTACCTTAGCATTTCCCATGTTTACCTGACCACAGTACCCTTCTCTCTTCACCCCAATACTTACTTATATCTTTGAGATTGAGAAAATAAAGTCCAATTAAAAGCCTATTATTAGTCTGGGGAGATATCTCAGTAGAATCAGCACTTGCCTGACAAGTGCAGGGTCCTGAGGTCAATTCCCAGTACCGAAAAAAAAAAAAAGAAAGAAAGAAGAAAGAAAGAAAGAAAGAAAGAAAGAAAGAAAGAAAGAA
>NDGN011534573.1:2036-13616 GCA_002564285.1 Tympanoctomys barrerae
TATATATATATATATATATATATGTGTGTGTGTGTGTGTGTGTGTGTGTGTGTGTGTATGTATACAAAATAGTTAAGATAGATATGCAGCTGCTTTCTCTTAGTTCAGTGAGAAGGTTTGTACTAATAGTGTTTAGACAAGATAGCATGTTTGCATCTTGTACTATGAATAACTATTACAAAGACAACAACATGCAAATATTAATTATTGTGGCTGTCCTCCTAACCTGTTTTGAAACTGTCTCATTGCTATTTCTTTCTCAATAAAATTAATTGCAAAAACAGAGAAATTCAACTATAAGCTAATGCAAATAAACATGTCAACATCGTCTGTAACTGTGTAGCGCGGAGCTGAGCCACGTGGCGCTCACTCTCAGCTTCGCTAGACCGAGCAGAGGCGTGGGGTCGTGAACGTGCTGTGCTCCTCCGGGACGAGGCGCCGGTGCTCGCAGCCTGCCGGGCTGCGGGGAGTTGCGGCCGGATGACTGGGTGGTGGGAGGTGCCGTAGGGAGCTCTAGGGAGCCGCATCTCGAGCTGGGGCCGCCCCTGCCCTGCTCCCCACGTCTTTCCACCGCGGCATTTGAGCTTAAAGAGGCGCTGACCATGGACCGACCCCTCCGTCACTGTGAGCCAAAAACTAATCTCGTCTCCTTGTAATTTGGGGTCATGTAGTTTGTGCCAGGGAGGGCAGACCAGTGGGCAGCTAAAGCAGACCTGAGAGGAAAAGTGATAGCTTTCAAGGATTGTATTAGAAAAGAAAAGCCTCAAATAAGTGCTCTAAATTAATTAACAATATTCTTAAGGAAGTTTAAAAAGAAGAAAAATTACATCCAGATTAATGGAAAGAAGAGAATGAGTGATAGAAGAGGCAAAATAGAAATGAAGAAAAATATACTTTGAGTTACCCTAAATCCATTTCTTAAAAAAAAAAAAGTATCCCTTACAAATTCCTAGGCAGATATTTAATAATGTCAGGAAGAAAAGAGAAATAATGTAAATTGCCTACATCACAAATAAAACTGATGGTATGGCTAGGTACTCTCCAGGCACACCTGTATTCCCAGAACTTTGGGGGGCTGAGGCAAGAGGATCACAACCTAGAGTTCTGCCTGGGCAACTTAGTGAGACCCTGCCTCCGAACTAAAAAGATGGAAAAAGAAGAGGAATAGGAGGAGGAGGGAGAGGAGGAGGGGAGGAAGGAGGAGGACAAGGAGAAGGGGAGGAGGGGAGGGGGGAAGAAGAGAGGAAGGAGGAGGAAGAGAAGGAGGAGAAGGAGAAAGAGGGAGAGGAGGAGGGGAGGAAGGAGGAGGACAAGGAGAAGGGGAGGAGGGGAGGAGGGGGGGAAGAGGAGAGGAAGGAGGAGGAAGAGGAGGAGGAGAAAGAAGGAGGGGGAGGAGAGGAAGGAGGAGGAAGAGAAGGAGGAGAAGGAAAAAGGGAGAGGAGGAGGACGAGGAAAAGGAGGAGGAGGAGAGGAGAAGGACAAGATGAGGAGGAGGAGGGAGAGGAGGAAGAGGAGGACAAGATGAGTAGGAGGAGGAGCAACAACAGCTAGGGTGTAGCTCAGTGATAGAATACATCTGGGTTTAATCCCCAGTACTAATATAGGAAATAAATCAGTAACAAACCATTATTATGAAAAACTTCCGGGCTGGCCTGATAGCTCAGTGGATTTAAGCTCCTGCTTAGGCAGACACGGGGACTGGTGTTCGATCCCCGACATGTCGTGCGGGCCCCACCACCTGGGTGCACTGAGATGGCGATGGAGACTGGACATGGTGGCACGCGGCTGTAATCCCAGTGCTTGGGAAGCTAAAAACAGGAGGATCACTATGAGTCCTATATCTGTAGTGAGACCCTGTAGACCCTGTACTAAATACATTTTTAAAAAAAGAAAAGAAAAACTTTTGCCAACAATGAATAATTCAGATAAAATGAAAAATTTATGAGATATAAGATGCCATATTCAAGGGCCTGCCAATTAGCTCATCAGATTAAAGCTCCTGCAATCAGGCGCAGGGGCCAGGGGTTCAAATCCCGGGCCTGCTGTGCTGGCCCCGCCCCCAGGGCGCGCTGAGACCGTGATTGAGCCTGGGCGTGGTGGCGCACTCCTGTAGGGAGGCTGTAAGCTGGCGGATCACTACAAGTCTGATCTAGTAGTGAGACCCTGAACACCCTGTAGACCTTCCCTAAAATATAAATAAATAAATAAATGCCATATTCAAGAACAAATTGATTATAGGAACAGACTTTTTGAAAGAAAAAAACTGTAGAAACTCTGATTTCATATATATATATGATGGGATATGTATATCTCCCAAATCAAGCAGTCTATGATAATTCTGAATATGATGACTTCAAGAGTTGACATGAACTAACTTAGAAGAAATCACAGCCATTTAAGCCCAGACTAAGAGAAGCGCATCAGGTGAGGGTAGTCTTGCAAATCCGGAAATGACAAACCACTTAGAATGTTTCTAAGATTCCCAAGCTCCAGCTTCCCCCTCCCAGCAAAGTTCAGGTCAGGCCAAAAGCCAACAGTGCATTAATCTGCTTTCAAGGTGTCTCCCTACACACCTGAGTCCTGTAACTTAGTACAGAGCAACTCACAGGAAGAGAAAACTTTCGAGAGGAGGGTTCAGACCCAGGGGAATGCAGGAGAACGCACTCACAACCTGCGTAGGGCGGATCCAGTCTGATACGCCCTTTGGCAGAGAATGTTTTGTGTATGTGTGAGACACTGAGCGCCCGAAGGAGGGAAGGGATGGCACAGAAAGCAAAACCAAGCACCAGCTTCAAAGTTGAGGCTGTCACGGGATGCCACTGACAGTGTCACAGAGGTCAATCTTTCCTAGCCAAGTACTGAAGCACTGTACCCCTCTTGAAGGCTTAGAAATTGCCTTCAGAATGAATTAGGTGAATCTTCAGGATAAACACACACACGCACGCACGCACGCACGCACGCACAAGCATGCACACACACCCACACACATGCACTCACCTTTTATTCAACTAATACTGCAAAATACAGGTTCCCATGCTGCCTGTGTTATTTACTTAAATAAAACCATTTCATTCTTTAAAAAAAATCTTTTTATATTATCTTTTTAAATTTAAATGAATATGGACGTATCCAATCTAAAATAGCACTTTCGTTTGTTCTACAAGGATTAAACATATAATACTGTTTTGAAAATTTTAAAGGAAATAAATTAAAAATGCTTATATTCCTATCCCTCAGAGTAATGAGAGACCTATTTTTGCCATAATACCTTTGCATATGAAAACACAGGTATTTAATTAATAATGATAGCTCCTGAATTAATTTTGGCAGTTTATTTAGAGTCAAAGACATGTCTGATATTTTTAAAATGTCCAACAGTGTACACAGAATGCAACCAAAATCATTAAACTTATTTAATTGGATATGATGTAAATTGCTTAAGTAATTCACTACTGAGGTCATTTATAAAGACAGACTTTTCTTTTCCCCTTTTAGAGGAGATGAATAGGGCCTGTTATCCTTTTGGCACTGAGAAATTTACGGACACACTTTCCATTAGCATTAATGAGTGTCTACGTAAATCACCAAACACCAATGGCTGAGGGGACCTCCCCCCTCCGCGGGAGGACTGCCTGCTTCAGTTCAAACATAATTTTGGGACGGTATTTATAATGTAATTATCTGAGGGTAAGACTACATTAAAACGACACAGTAAGGAAAAGTGGGTGATGAGACAGCTTGCTTGGCTTTTCCTCTCCCTGCTTCCTCAGTTAATCATGAGCGTGACAGTAAGAAAGCAAGTGTAAAGGTAGATTGGAGGGGCTGCTTCAGAAGGCGGGCAAGCACAGGGCACTATCTGCAAGCAGGCTACACAGGCCATGAAGTGAACAGAACGGAGCCGCAGTAAAAGCGTAGTGTCCTTCGTATGGCCAACGTTTGCTGCACTTGTAACTTAGACTATCACAGGAGTCACTGAACATTTTAATTGTATTATTTTAAGAAGTACAATATCTTCATAAATACTGTGTTACTATTCATGCATATGGACTTCATGGGTTCAGGGGGACCCTGGCACAATTTTATGTACCTCAAAATATCATGTGCAGATGGTAACATTTTAGTTTTTCATTCCACACATAGAACTTTCATGTGCTTAATGTAAAGCCAAACTTGCATGTCAAGTTGTCTCTTGTGACAAATAGTTGTATATAAATAAACTCACCAGATACTCTTTAAAAAAACAAAACGGAAGTGTGGAACCCCTCCGAAATACAATCAGCAGAAAGCCAGGAGTCTTTCCCTGTTCGGCTGATGCCTTTGTAAGTCGGGGCATCACAGCTAGCAAAGAAATTCTACCTTCCTGGTTCAGACAGACAAATGCTGCCCAACCACTGCTCAGATTTGGGGTGTGTGCCGTGATGCACACGTGCCCGTCTGTCCTAGGCCTGTTTTGCTCAGATCATACGCCTCGTTATTGAGAAAGCAGTATTATTTAAACAGAGGTTGAAAATGTGGCAGAAGCTTATTTTTGCAGTTCAAAACTAATTGTGTGTTTTATTTTCATTTAACAGACTAAATAAAGCTCTGCTCTTGATTCTTCTGCCTCTTACAAATGTGACTTGGTCAGAGAACACACAGAGATCCGTTTAATTTATTTTTTATTTTTTATTTATTTTTTTCGTTTAATTTTTTTAATGTAGAAAAAAAAAGAAAAAAGAAAGACCAATAAAAATAAAATAATTTTTAGGGATCTTTTAATAAAAGGCATTTGTAAGGGATTTTTAGGGAGCTAATTCTGGTCTTATGGTGGCCGCTACACACCTACTTCATTTATCTTTGTAGAGTATTTATTATAAAAATCAGAGGTTTACAAGGCAGCCCATAAGGGGAGGAATCGGAAGGAAGCCGATGGATGGCTGCCTCTTTGTGACATATTTTCTCCCTCAGTCTTGCATATTTGCATTAAAGTGATTGTGAATAATGTACGTTTGACCAGTGCTGTCTGCAGAACTAATACCTATTAGAGGGGTGGGAAGCGGCATATGTTCTGCCTAGGGCAGGGAGAGGCCAAGCGCCCCACCGCGAGCGTCTCCAGCTAACGCGCCGCACAGCCTGGGATTTATCCTAAATGAACCCAGCAGGGAGGAAAAGGGCACAGTGGCTCAGTCCGCGCTTAAGCTTCTGCACTAAGATTTTAGAGTTCCCTTGCAAAAAGGAATGCGTGATCCCCACCCATCTCATTCACAGGAAGAATTTCTGTTTCCTTTTTTCTCCATTGTTTTACGGACCCATGCTACAAAATTGGAAGGCAAACTGCTCCTTGCAGGAAATCAGACACCACCCCAGAGTTGCTGCAGATTTAAAGTGTATGTTCTTAAAATAATAATAATAAAGATAAAAAATAAAGGGTATGTTCTTCATGGCCCTTTTAGCAGCTCTCTCCTCCGTTTGGGGAATTTTGCAGAATAATCTGACAAGGCAGGGTTCTGCCAGGGATTACACGAGGTTTGGGGCTCGTGGCTTCGTTTTAACGTTGTTGCCCTCGCCTTGGGACGCTCCACCGTCTAAACATTTCGCAGCTTCTGGTGCTGCTGCATAATCTTTCTGCGACCACAAGCACCAGGTTCTGGCTCCAGATAGCATTCGCTCTACCAGTACTCGCTTGAGCTGAAACACAGCAACTGTAAAAATGTCCAAGAATTACAAAATCAGCTGAATGTGGAAAGTCAAAGTTGCTAACTTACCAAGTTCATTCCGTGGGCTTGCCTTCTGTGGCTCATCCATTTGGTACTTACGTAACCTAGAGGGGGAGGTAGTAAAAATCCAGCAGGGAAACTATAAGCGAAATCACACCATGATACAGAAGGGTCTGAGTAATGTGGAAGATGATGGAGCTGATACAATATTGTTTATCTTTTGTGCTACTATCATGGTCTTTAATTCCTGTTCAAATGACTGTGAAGACACTTTTCAGAATGGAAGGATGCTCCACGCCACTGACCTTCGTTCCAGTGGGGGAGGGGCAAGGGCGGCCCTGCGTTGGTGGAATCTACGGACTTCATTCTTTAAGCGGTTAACTATTATGGAGGGTTGAACATTCTCATGGAAATTAGGTTTGGGGCATTTAACTTTATTTCCTTGGGCTCATAACCTGAGTTGTGCAGGTCAAAGTCCCCGGCTGCCTTGGGAGCTTCTTTTTTTTTTTTTTTTTTTTTTTGGCGGAACTGGGGATTGAACTCAGATCCTTCGCGCTTGCCAGGGAAGCGCTTATTCTACTGAGCCATCTCCTCCCCACCCAGGAAATTTCATTTGGAGCATGATGCCTTGGATTGAGGGGACACAGATTCCCTATTAAAACTGTAGAGCAGCTTCCGTTTTCTCAGCGATGTTACAAGCACTTATAAATGTTATAGAAGGCATTAATGAAGGGGGAAATTCTCAAACATATGAGCAGAAAAACTATCATAAAGTTACTTAAAACATGAGTCTATCAGAGGCTCACAATATTCATGGGTTGATTCATTTATTGAAGCAGGCAGCTTCATTTTAAGCATCATGATGTCAGCATGTCTGCATTGATCTTATCTGTGGTGCCATTATGAAAACAGGGTGTATGGAGAAGGGCTGAGTCACTCACGCATTCTTTTCAAAAATAGTTATCATGTACCTGCTATGTGCTGGCACCAGATAATTGGAATGCTCTTTCCACTAAGTTCAAAGACCAGGGCTAGAGACAGCCAGCCAAGAAGTGCACATATATCGTAGCCCGCTAGGACAAGCACAGTAGTATGAGGTTGTAGGAGGACACGTGGCCGAAAATGCCAAAAACAAGTGTGAAATTTAATCTACTTTCATGCTAGGCATGGAGTACATGCCTGCAATCACATCCCTCCGGATGCTGAGGCAGGACAGTCACAAATTTGAGCCCAATTTGGGCAGTTCAGTGACTTAAAGAAACTCTGCCTCCAAATTCAATTAATTCAAAAGGGCTTGGGGTTGCAGCCAATGTGAGGGTGTCAGGTTCAATTCCCAGTGGCACCCATAAACATACTATTCTTCTCATTGGTCGGTATCAGGACACTTATCAGGAACCTCATCACCCTGGGAAACAGAGGCAGAAGGATCGCAAATGTGAGCCCAACCCGAGCAACTTAGACTTAGAACTTGTTTCAAAATAAAATTAATAAAATAATAAACATAGGTGGGAAGATAGTTCTGTGGGAAGCTCCTGAAGTTCTATACCCAGTTCTGTAAATAGTGATAATAACACAGCATGGCTTATTTTTTAGCCCTGCCTTCCATAACACATGGACCCATGTTGAACTGGAGCTAACAATTCAGACGAAGAAGGGTAAAGATCATAAAGCGTCTGGCTTGCCTGTAGATTCTGCCACCACCATGACTTGATTTTTATTTTTTGGTCTCTTTGAGAGTTTCACCGTGCAGTTCAGGTTGACCTGGAGCTCACTTTGTAGCTTAGGCTGTCCTTGAACGCAAGTAATACTCCTGCCTCAGCCTCCCAAGTGCTGGGATTGCAGGTGTGTGCCACCACACCCAGCACCTATCATGACATTCTTAATGAAATTGCAAACCAAATGGTTTAAGAATAACAGAAATAAAGCTGTGGTCCTTATTCACAGGCCCGGAGGCAAACGTTCTATTTTTAAAAACAAACTGACAGCAATACCTAATTTACTGAACCTCATTTTATCTGACCTGAAATCATACTTTCTAGTGACTATTCTTGAAATATGTCAGGGAATATTGCGGAAAAAAATGCTATAGTTTCTCAAAAAATAGTTTTACAGCTTTTCTTCAAATCTATGATTAATATTCATTCAAATCTGGCCAGCTTCATCTTTGGAAACTCGAGAACAGTATGGAAAGGTAACGCTGAAGAAAGACTGATTCTTCCTGAATTTGTACTCTTAAAATAGGTAGAGTTTCGATCTACAGTTTCCCCCCAGCATCTCATGGGTGGGTGCAGAGGTGAGGCTTCTGCAAAATGATCAGACCCTAAGGGCCCTGGACTCAGCCCTGCATCCCCCCCTGAGGAGTCTCCAGAGGCGAACGGGCTTGGCATAAAGGAAGTGGCCTGTGGTTGTGTGGTCCTAAGGTCGTGGCCCTCCTCTCCGTGGATCTTCTCCTTTGTCTTGTCCTTGCCTGCATCCATGAAGCCAGCGATTTAGCTCGTCTTCTGCCTGATGTTTGCAGCTCAGCGCAAATCAGTCATGCATGGACTTGCACAGTGAGTCCTCCAGAAAGAGGACTGTATAGACTATGTGTTTCCTCCCAACAACAAAGCTCAATACAGGGGGAAAAACCAGAACATAGCAGCATGAATTAAAACAGCTTTCTAGAGCATATACATCCCCTCGTGATCCTGCCGCCCTGGGACTCTGCAATATTTGCTCTTGCTGCAGGGTTTTTAGGGGGCTGTTTTGTTTTCCCAATTATGGTCAGCATATCTACACCTTAGTGCTGTAGGTAGGGACGAGTGGAGTAATATGAAGTGCTCAGCGGAGTTCCTAGCAGAAACTAGGCCTTCAAAGATGCTGAAGCACTGCCCTTCCATTGTAGATAAAGGCTTACTAGCTTATACGTAAATATAAGCGAGAATTACTACGCTTTCAAAGTTCAGTTGGAAAACAAAATCATTTGCTCATTTAACTGTATTAGTTAAGGATTTGCTATATTCTATACATTATGATTACTTCAAACATAATGAACTAGAATTCTGTAAGATTGTGAAGCTCCTTTGGCATTTGTTTTAAGCTCTCTAATTTCAGTGTTCTAAATTACAAATTGTAATTTGATAACTGGCATTAATACAGAGCCTTTCAGATTTGGTAATTTTTTTCTAGAAATCCAGGAACTCTTGTATTTCTTTTTAAAGTTACACTTGTCGGTTAACTGAGTTTCTGATTCAACTGTTTTACCTTTAGCATCATAAAGAAAAATAAAGCAAGTGACCTCAGACTTGAGGAATTTCTTCTAACTCTTTGGATGGGAGCAGCAGTTGCCACATCAGCTACCCTGGTGGCAGAGAGAGACACCTCCATTTTTCTCAGACTGGACTGCACTAGCATAATATTTGGATCCACAGGCGCTCTGCTTATTGCAGGGCCCAACAGTGACAGCTTGTCCCTTCTGCTCGCTCTTTCCACTTCCTGCTTGTTTCTGTTTGCCACAGGGCAGGGGCTATGCCCCGTGCTCCGTTCCCAGCAGTCTTTGGTGTCATCACCCCACAGAACACTCCTGGGCACTTTGCATATGCCCAGTGCCAGCGCTCGGGAAGGTTCTGCTGCACTGCCTCGGACAGAGGGTTATATTCTGCCTGAAAATGAGATTTATTCCCCCTGCCTGCTCCTGGCAAGGCAAGAAGGGACGTAATTAAGGAGCACTGCCGCCCAAGCAACCTGTCTTCTGCCTGAGCTCTTTGGCTCTGCCCCCTCCACAGTCCTTCCTGGAGACTCAAAGAGCACTTCCCAGGGCCAGGCCAACGCCTGAACACTCACCATATCTTTGCGAACAGTCCCTGCACACAGGCAAACACTGCTTTGCAATACTTTATATTCTAGCCAAATTCCTCTAATAATATAATCTCTTTCAGAGTTGCCCCAGGGTTTCCAGTGTCTTCATCTGAACTCCAAGATGAACCCCTAGAATTTATCCCTGCTGCTAAATCTGCCAGTATTTCCACAGACTCCTCGGAGGGTTATACTTTGGCTGCACAATTTCACTTTAGCATAAGAAGATCTTAACAGGAAGACAACACCTACACACAGACAAATAAATTATGTATAGTCCTTGCAGAAAGCATAAAATATCATAACATTCTGGATGTTAGAGCTCAAATAAGTTCCAAGAAATTACCTAGAAGAACCTGTTTCTAAAATATGTTGCCTTGGCCAACTTTGTACATCTCTAGGATGTTTATAAGTAAATATACTACTTTAAAAATTATTCAGTGAACAAGTTTAACATTTTGAAGAATGCCTCGCTACTTATATTGAATACAAAAAGGCTAAGAAGATGGAGACAACGGTCAAATAGCTTGGTAGTAGTCTCTATGTGCTTGTCTCTTGTTGATGTTGGTACCAACAACACCTTTTATTTTGCTTGTTTCTTCTAATTTGGTACCACGGAGGTAAACGAAAGCTCTGCAGATGAGCACCATTGCCACCACCCTCATGACTTGCTCGCTTGTTTTCCTGTCTTACTGATTTGCTGTCCCTGCACAGCCACGGAGGCCCCAGAGCTGTACCTCCTGCTCCTTGGCCTAATCCTGCTGCTATTTCTCTCCTGGTTCACCGGCCTTCCACTCACATTCGTACCTGTCCCTTACCAGGGACATTCCTTATACTCTTCTGCCCACATTCAGCTATTATACTCAAGTCTCACTCAAGACCTAGCTGGCAACCTTTTCAGACTAACCTCAGTGCATAGTAACCATTAAAATCCTTGAATTCCAACAGCACTGGTACAGCTTCACCGTATTCTCCTGTTCTCTTGCTTTATTAGTGTACACCTAATCAATAGCCTCACTCAGTAAGAGTGCAACTGTGGTGTGATGCATTGTCCATGTGTCCATTTTGCTGGACAGCCATCCTCAATTATTTAATCTAAAGGGATTTTGCAGTTGTTTGGGGATTTCAATTAATCAAGTTTAAGTAAGAGAAAGCCTGTTAGATAATCTACTAGTGAGCCAGATTTAATCAGTTGAAGGCTTTCAAAGTAGGGCTGGGACTTCAGAAAAAGTCCCAGCGAGAGAAAAAGGGAGAGGTGAGAGGAGAGAGAGAGAGAGAGAGAGAGAGAGAGAGAGAGAGAGAGAGAGAGATTTCTGCCCATGACCTCAGCATCCACTTGTGCATATGAAATTCCATCTTGCTTATAATCTTCTCTTCTAGTGTCTTAAACTATAGTTTGAACTTGTTCTTCAAGCTCTCATGAATATGAACCCCAATTTTTTGTACACATGCACACACACACACACAGCTATCCTTCAGTGTCTTGGGGAAATTAGTTCCAAGGCACCCCAACACAAATACCAAAAGCAAGGATAGTTAAGTTATATGTATGTACTATAAAAAATTTCATAGCACATGCATATAACATATGGCTCTTCTCTGGTACTTGTTAAATTGTCTCTAGATTACATATAATACACAGTGCTGTGTACATGTTACATAAATAGCTAGGTTTTTACATTGTTTAGGGAATCATGACAAGTAGAGCATCTAGAGTTTACAACCTTTTATTTCTTTCTGGCTTTGGTATTGGGGATTGAATCTAGGCCCTCACACTGAGCTACAACCCCAGCCCTTTATGGTGTTCATGTTCTTGAGACAGGATCTCACTAAGCTGTGCAGGTTGGTCTTGAACTTTCAGCATGTACACCAGGCCAGACACTTTTTTAAGAAAATGTTTTCTTTTTTTTTTTTCTTTTTATTTATTTGTGTGTGTGTGTGGTGTGGTGTGGGGTGTGTGTGTGTGTGTGTGTGTGTGCGCGTGCGCATGTGTGTATGGCCAGCTCAGCCCACCAGGGGGCGGGGCTGGCTGGCATGTGGTGCTGGGGGA
>NDGN011534575.1:304-16710 GCA_002564285.1 Tympanoctomys barrerae
TCACAGAGAGCACATTAGCCAAGCAATAGCCGTGACTCATCCACATGGCTGACACTGACAAAGAATCTACAAACTGTGGTAGAAGGTTTCAGGGTAAATCCTGAGGGGATCTGACTGACCTCGTCAGATACAGAAGTTACATTTCTTGTTATATAGGACTTGCTTTATCTTGGTCTTAACCATCTAGCAGAAAAGTATAAAAACAAACCATAAAAAGCAAAGCCATATTAATATACTGAACTGTAAGATGTTCAAGTCAACATCCTCTGACATTGCCAGTCCTATAGATAACCCACTACTATTATGGACTACTGGACAATATTGGATTATTTTGCTGAATTCACCCACCTACAATATATGAATGGAAATGGAACACCTATCTCTGACAAAACTAAACAAAAAAAGGGATGCAAATGAAGGACCATTTTGTATCTGTATATACCAAATAGTTAGGATAGATGTGCAGCTACTTTCTCTTAGTTCAATGAGAGGAGGGACTTGTGTTAATAGTGTTTGGACAGGATATCGTGTCTGCATCTTGTACTATGAATAACCACTATGGAGACAATGATGTGTAATGTATTAGTTGTTGGAACTGTCCTACTAATCAGTTTCGAAACTGTCTCATTGCTATTTGTTTCTCAATAAAATTAATTTAAAAAAAAAAAAAGAAATTATGGATCCAGGAGAAAATGCAAGAGGTGATTCCAAGAAGGTTGTCAACTCCCTAGCCTTCAAGTACAGAGGATTCCCTTCAACTTCCAGGGAAAGATGCAGAGGTCATGGATTTAAACTAGGAGTGAGCAATTTGGTTCAGATAACAGAAGGCAAACACTGAGCGGGATTGTCAAGCAGGAAAACTGAGTAGTGAGGGAGGATGTGGACAGCTCTTTGGAAACTATTAAATGGCTAAAGAGGTTAGATGTACCTCTGCCAGGTGGTGCTGTCCCACTTGGAGCCCAGGGTGAGTTAGGGATCTCTGAGGTGGTGGCATTCTTCCTTGACTCCACCCCTCTTAGCTTCTGTGAGCTGGAGGAGACAGTCCCTCTTCTAATTCCCTCAGGAGGTTCATGTCCCCCTGTGCTCCATCCAGAGGATGTTCTGAGCAGTGCAATCCTATCTACTAAAAGAGGGCATTGTGTTCTGTTTTCTCCTCCCTTGACAACAGGCTGCTGAGCACCCGTCTCTAACACTAAGGTCCACCAGTGCAGGGTCAGGAACAGCTCAGCTGGCAGGGAATGCCTGTCCTAGGTTCACCTCTTTCACTGAACTTTCCAACCAAACTCCAAGGTGCTCTGTGGACTTCCACTGGTCAGGCACCCTTCCCATGGGTATGGGCACATCTGCACCAGGACCAATGTGACAGGATAAAGAGTGTGTGGCGTGGCAGAAACTGCCTGTCACATGCTGGGAGTAGCATGGGGCCTCAGTGTCCAAGACGGGAGCCAACTTGTGCCCTACATCCTCTCCTGCTTTCAGAGAAATTTTTATGCAATTTAAGTAAATGTTTCTCTTGATTTAGAGACAAATAAAAAGTATAAGAAAGCTTTCAGAGTTGAGAAGTGAGTTTTTAATTAATAAAAATTTTAATACTTTTGAATTTATAGAAAGAACTGAATACAAAGTACACTGCATCCTCATCACCCAGTGCTCCCATCTCTCATGAGCCTCTGGCAGCTTCAGCTGAGGAACCAAAAGTGACCCAGCATCTTTTTTTCTTATTGTTAATATTTTAATCAATTTTGCATGATTTTATCTGGTAATATGAACAACTAATTTGAATACAATAATATGCAATATAATAACAATTGTTGAATTCCAAAAAGACAAGAAAAGGAAGTCTTAAAGATTTAATGCATGAAGCAATCATCTGGTAATTCATGAGTTCCTTTTTATACTATGTATTCATCCACTATAATGTCAATCTTGTTATATTTTGGGATCATTACACTGTTATTGGACACATTATAATAACTTTTATAATGTGGATCAACATTATGAAGTTTATTCAAGCTACAGAAATTGCATACATTAAGTATTTCTTGAGTTACACTCTGAGGATAACAAACATAACCTTTCTTTGACACTGAGACTAACTGATTTATGGTTCTGTGATTAATTCTTATCATAGCAACTGAACTGTACCAATAATGGTGAAAGAAGACCAACAACCTGAAGAGGCCTTTTATAGATGTTCTATTTGATACAAAAGTCCTCTCTGTTGTGACCCAGCACCTTGGCTCAAGTCTCTGGCAGCATTAAGTGTCAATATTCCACAAAGGACAGCGGGCCTGGGCTCTGCTGGTGTGGCACAGATTCACAGCAAGGCAGGCTTGGGCCAATCATGGATATAAGGCTGAAGATGACAGGTGCCACAGCAGGGAAAGGGGGATCTCATCCCAGCTGATCTGCAGAGGAGCTGAATTTCTGGACCCTAGAGGTACCCTGGATGTGTGTCCTGTGGATGCCATGACTGCTGGGCTGTAGGCATGTGAGAATCTATGTGTGTCTGCCACTGGGTTGAACTCAGAGCCTTCATGCTAAGCTACATCCCAGCACTGTGGATTTCTGAGACAGGCTCTTGCTAAGTTGCTCAGGCTAGGGTTGAACTTATTATGCGCTTGCCTGCCAAGATCCACTTGGTATTCTTGGCTCATCTGATCCTCAAGACAGCCCCGTAGAGGTCCTCTATCACCACCTTCTTGAATAGGACCCACACCAAAAGTCCAGGAACCTGGCGACCGTGCTGTGTGACTGTCTCTGACAAAGCAAAATAATAGTGTTTGGATTTCACTGCTGCCATTCCACACTTAAAGTGTTTTACGTTGCTCGCTCATTCTTAGTATTTAAATCTGAAGTGACTGCCAAAGCCTTGGTGGCCAGCTGATAAGACTGAGGTGATTGGAGCAGGGCTGTAACAGTCACCTGTGGGAAAATCCATTCATGGGTTATGATTTGATGCCATTACTGGAAGGTGGTAGAAACCTAGGAGGAGTGACCTGTTTGAAGGTTGAAGGGAGAGGGCCATAGGGCATGCACCTAGAGACTCCAGCTGGTCCCTGGCACCTTCCACTCTGGCTTTTCTGTCTCTATCTGCTGATTTCTGGGTAGCAAACAGCTGCTCTGCCATGAAGCACCTGCCTCCCCACAAGTCTAAAAGTAGCGGAGCCATATAAGCATGGAAACCACTGAAACTTCCAGCACAAATAAACCCCTCTGCCTTTTAGTTACTGTTCACAAGTATGTTGTCACAGTGATGAAACCCTAACACATGTCTTCTACTTCAGACCCTGCTTTGGTGACCCCAATCCATGGCACAGCAAAGAACAGAGCCAGAAGGGGGCTGCACAGCGCTCAGCAGCCTGGCTACCTCTCCTCTGGGCAGTGCTCACCTGAGCTACAGCAGGGAGGGCTGGCTGATCATCTCTGAGAAGACACAAAGAGCAGCATTGGTCAGCTTGGCACTCATCTTTAGGAAATAAGAGATGAAACAGAGACAGCCCTAATCTCGCCTAGCTACATTCCAGCATCATTCCCATATGAGATGGAGATGGAATAACAGCCCCAAACCACACCTAAGCTCTCATCCCACTTCCAGGGGAAGCAACGTTGTCTGGAAATGGACTCTGGTACAGAGTTGAGGTGATGTGAAATCCTCAGGGAAGCCTTAGTCCAAGGTGACTCATGACTAGGATGAGAGATCAGGATATAGACACCCAAAAGAACGACTCTGTGAGGACATCAGAAACAGACATCATCTGAAGCCAAAGAGAGGGATCTCAAGAAAAACACGCCCCTGGCATCTAGCTGTGGGATTTTCACTCTGTGGAATCATGGAGAAATTTGCATCAGTGCAATTTGTTACAGCGAATTCAGGACACCAAAAATCACTTTCTAGAAATTTATTCCCAACCAAGCTGACAGCCTCAAGTTCTGGAAGGAGAAGCAAACTGGAGGGTTGGGAAGGAGTCACCATCCATCTGAGATGCACTATGTCACTCCACGTCATTCACTGGTGGAGCAGCCAGCCACAGGACCAGGTATGCTGCCTTCGGAAATGCTGGAGCTCTCCCAGAGCTATGGGGAAGTAGACATCTGGAGTCATCAAGACTGAGGAGAAGCTGGGCACGGTTGTTCTTGCCTGTAATCCCATACATTCTTTAGAGGCTTGGGGAGAACAATTACAAGTTCCAGCCCAGCCTAGTAAAATAATCAGCATAGCCAGATTCAGTCTCAAAATAAAAAAATTAAAAATGGAAGGAAGCTGGGGATATAGCTCAGTGCAAAGGCCCTGAATTCATTCCTCAGTGATGTGGGGGAAAAAAGGAAAAGAAAGCAGAGAAAATCTTAAGCAAGTGATCAGAAGCATCCAATATATAGATAAAAGCTCTAATTTTGATGTATTTTTAGTTTCCCTAATAAAACCATAATTTCAGGTGGAATCAATAGTTGAGCTGGTACACAGGGAAAACATTTGGGGATGCAGAGAAGGGAATTTAAAACATTAAGATTCCCTCAAAGTGGATTTTTAAAAAATACATCAAAACAAAACAAAAATGAACCCAATATGTTATTGTTTGATTGCCTTCAGGAAATCCCTGCAGCGAGCAAGAAATGAAGGAGGAGGGGCCGGCCACTGCACCTGTGGGGTCTTAGTGGGTTTATGGTTCACCAATTTACTCCTACGTGGCCGAGGTCTTTCACACTGAGAGAAATTTCATGTTACAGAGACGAGTGGGAATGAAGAGCTATGTAATTATTAGTTCCGTTGCGAGCAGATCAATCATTTGGGAAGGGCGGCTCTCCACGCTCTCGTGTGACCTTTCCCGGAGCCTGGCAGCGGGGTACTCGCTCTCGCGCCCACGCTGCCTGCTTCTAGCAGCTTGGCAGCGTTCAAAGGCGGGCCTTCATTCCATGTCATCAGGACGCTTGTAATTATGACAAATGATTAAATGTGTTATTTTCAGCAAAGCAATGGCAGGCAGAAGGGGTATGGAGGCTGGGGCGTAGAGAGGCTCTGGTGGCTTGGAAAGTTTGGCCTTTCAGGGTCGTGCACAGCCTTGTGCCGCCCGGGCAGGGTGCTGAGGCTGGGGAGCGGCTGCTCTGTGCGCTAGATCCTGAGGTACCAAGCCCTCTTATGCTCCCAAAGCTGCCAGGTGAAACAATACAAACACAGGAGGTGCATTTCGCAGAGGGGAGGGCGCCCCAAGCCAGCATCTCTGATGACTGGGGAAAGGTACCGCGGCTGTCCACTATTTCTTCAGTTCTGGCAGAGCTTTTTGTCCAGCTACCCAGGGAGCAACAGCATGGGCCCTGGAGTGCTACTGCTCTGAACAACCGCTTTCCTTTTCCTGCCCTTCCCCTAATTTCAGAGAAAAAGAGAAGAGCATCCCCCAAACACCCTTGCAGTTTGCTTCCCATTTCATCTCACACACCTCCTCAGAGGCAAAGTATTAAAGCAGAGTGGCTGCAGGTGCACGCAGACTTCCTCCGCCAGCATCCCTGATGCCAAGCGTGCTCCTCCTGGCCTGACCTTTCACCAGCTCAGCATCTCCCACCTGCTCTGAAGCAGAAGGAAGAGAGTGGTGCTGGTGTCAGAAGGATGGGAACTTTCCACACTGGGGAGACTCAAAACTCCCAGAATGCTCCCTGCCCCAGCAGGTCCTCTCGCTTTCTCCCACTTTCATGTCCCAGAGTGGGGCAGGAATTCCTCAAAACCTTGGGGCAATTACCTTAGAGCTGCAAGGTTTTCTCTTGCCAGCAATGCTTCCGAGGCTGGTGTTTATTTACCACCCCACCTGCTTCTGCAGCTCCAAGTACAGAAGCAACCTGCACACTCAAAAGCCTGCTGTCACCCAGATTCTGTGTGGTCACTGTGGTTTCTGGATGACCCTGAACTCTGTGGCCAGACCATCTCCCATCGCTCAACTTCACCCCCACATTATTCACACATCCTGCTCTTTTGTAGTCTCCATTGTTCTTCTTGAGAAGGAAACATCTCTGTAACCAAAACAAAGGACATAGCAAATAGCATAGAAGCTGCTACATCAACTCTCAAAGAGAAAATTCCCATCCAGTGTTGTTAGGAGACACAGGTGAGACCACCTGCCATTGACCCAGAGAAGTCTCTTCCTACTGGCACAGTGAAGTCTTTGCTGTCAGCTATCCCTCAGGAGGGATGCAACCCAACATGGTGGGTGAAAAGACAGGGCAGACTACCCCAGCTGCAGGGTGCAGCCCGGGGCCTCACACAGGGTCTGGACCTCCTCCAATCAGCAATTCCGCCCAGAGGATGTCAGCTGTGCCTGCCTGGTGGAACACTCTGTCTCTGGCTGATCAGTCAGGTCTCTCATGCTCCCAGATCATCTGAAATTACTGCTGGCATGGGGGACCCCAAGGGCAGCCACTACTCATCCTCACAGAGACCTCCAGGCTCTGCTGCCAGATTAGATGTCGGCAGCACCCAGACAGCAGCATATCTATGCAGGGCACTATGTAAACAAGACTTTCTCAGACTCTCTTATTATTAGTAGCCTTCCCAGGACTGGACTCCTGGCCATACATCCTGAGAGAGCAGGAATGTACAAGTAAGAAGGCTCTGTGTCATGGTCAGTGTTGAGAGGTCCTCTTTTAAGGGCTCCATTCACTGGACATAGAATCCACCCTAAGCTTATCCAATCCCACCATAACAAGTACATCAGCTACCTTCTTTCCAGACACATCTAGCAAGTAATTGAATTAGAACCTCAGTGTGTCCTTTTGAGGGACACAGCTCCACCCACAACCTAAGATTTGTCTCCAATGAAGGTAGATAAAAATAATAATAGTTCTCCACTGATTGGAGTCAGGGAAAAAATCATTCCTTTAACACTCTACACAGCTGAGGAGAAATGAAATAAGAGCTGTTCCCTTCAAAGGGAGTGGACTGCTCTTGGGGTAGAACATGGTTGGGGAGAAGGGAAGGACCCTGGACACACAGGAGAAGGTCTAGGCTGAGTGCCACCTCCCTGGTGCCCACTGCATTACTAGCAGCATAACCTCTCAGCCTAGGTTTATCCACTGGTGCAATGGAATAATAATACTTGTCCCATAGTGAGCACAAAGCATAATGTTAGGGTTCTTGACTGATTTTAACACTTGGGAAATGGAATTAGAGATAGCTGAACAACACGCTGAGGTTACAGAACATGACAGTACAGGAATCAGCTTGTTCCATTATGGTTTGTGTCTAGATGTCTCTCCCCAAAGCCTCATGCTGGTGGTATTTCTGGAGTTTACGATTGATTCATGATCCAATGCTGGGAATATGGGCTTGAGTGCCACCCGTGCACTGGGGCAGGTAGCCTGCATGCAACATAAGGGAGGGAGAGAGGCTCACACTCTCCCTGCTCCTCTCCCATGTGCTCTTGCTGCCTTTGCTGTTCTCTACCACCCTGAACAGTTACCCTCTGCTATCTGCCACCCCGCCAGCTGATTATGGACTGAAATCTCCAGAAATTGTGAGCTAAATAAGCCTTTCTCTCTTTAATTTGGGTGTCAGGTGTTTTGTCTCAGCAACAAGAGAAAAGTCACTAAGACATTCCTTTAAGCACACACCCAAGATCTGCCACAAGCTCTGTGCAAACAGTGGTAACGTGATCGTTTTCCTAATCCGATGGTGCTAGAACAAGGCACCCAAGCATCACTCACCGGCCATGTATAAAATGCAAAGTAATCTTGCATTTGTGTGTTTTCTTGAGTACTTTTACAAACAGAACATAGAAAAGAACTACCACTTACACCCTGAAAGATCCCCGCATCCTCTGCCAACTCAAGACATGTGGCAACAGATCACACCCAGAGTGGTACAGCTACTCTATAAAATGCAGCTCCCAGCATTGGTGGAGCCCTCTTCCTTCCACGGAAAGGGAAGGAGCTGAAGAGACCTGCAGTGACAAACCACACCAAGGGGACCAATTAAAAGCTTAATTTGGTCATAGTGGAAAGGCCGGTGGAAAGGATCCTCCACCAAAGAAAGCCTCGTATCTCAGCATCCCATAGGAACACAGAAGAAACATTCAGAACGCTGAAAGCCTGGGGGTGCTCTCTTCCCACCATCCTTTTCAGGGTGAGCCTATGTACAAGCCCATCTGTGAAGTTTTATTGTTGCCTTAGTAATTACCAAAATCTGTCCAAAACACTATTTTGACTGAATTCAGAGTTTTCAAATAATGTTTAAAATATATCGTGTTTTGTAAGTTCATGTATACAGTCACATAAATCTTATAGAAAAATAATCAAAAACTCTTACTAAATGTATAATTTAAAACCCACAGTGAACTGAATTTCCACTCAAATGCCATTTTTCAAACAATGGAATGGAGCAGCCAGCACTCAAGATCCCACTATTCACACAAGCCCCAAGCCCGTTTTCATGAATCACACTCACTGAGAAAGCACCAGGCAAGAGACATTGGGCAAGCCAGATGCAGATGTGGCTCCAGCTACCAATCGCTCCTGCCTGCCTCACAGGCTCCCAGTCAGGATGCCTACTCTCAGAAGGACTAGAAGCCCCAGGCCCAGTGCAAAATGTCACCTAGGCCTTTGTGTTCCACTTACACTACTGTAAAACCATCAGATATCAGAAGCCAATAGGAATCTAAGCCTAGCAGAGGTAGAACAGGCAGAGGATTTTGTCCTACTAAAACAAGACAAGTTTCCAAAACTTCAGGAACTATCCTCAAATCCACAGATTTTATTTTGATTCTCATACGGCCTCAAAAGTATGGGCTGGTGAGATAGCTCAGCAGTCTAAAGCGCCTGCTTAGGCAAGCTTAGGCAAAGCACAGGGACACAGGTTTGATTCTCGGCACCACTTGCCACATCAACCCTGCCCCCAGGGCTGGCTGAGCTGACCACAAAAAAAGAAGCCCAAGCAATGTAGACATATGTGTACATGCACACACGACACACACTTGCAGTAAGTTAGGCTGACAGGTTTTCGAGGTGCTCATCAATTCCCTGCCAGAGTTTACAGCTGCAGTGAACAGTTTGATGCGACTCTAATTTCTAATTATGCTTCACTGGGTGGGGGGAGGTTGTCAGTTTTACTCCTCCCGTGGTGAGAAACAAAATGATTCTACTTTCTGCTGCCAACAAAATCATCCTATTCTTCTGCAAAGCTAAGAATAATCATCCAAATAACAAAAATCAACGGGAGTGATTAACATTTCAGGACAGGCTCCTGCTTCTCTATAGCAATGTCCCCACAGCACCGACCCCTGTGGGAAGGCCTCAGAAAACGCGAGTGAGCTCTGTTGGTCTGCAAGTGAGTCTGTCACCCCAATTCTGCAGCAGAGACTCACTTCCCACCCCCGTGGCTGCAGTGACAGGGCTCAGCCTTGGCACCTTTAGCACTGCTTTGAGGCCTGTGCAGTGGCTGTAGGTCCCTCTAGTGTCACAAGCCTGTGATGGGGACAGCAGGAGAGCTACTGAGGAAAAGCAGGCCAGGTCCCTAGGACTAGCACTGCACTCACAAGCCATAGTGCACACAGCAGAGGAAAGAAAGGCTGCCAGATAAAAGGTGGCAACAAACCGCCTGGCTTCTGGCCATCACTGGGCCTCTTTGCTTGACTGAGATGCAGCCAAGCCTCTGACTGAGGAGCTGCAGGGGCCCAAGACCACCTGTGACATCTCAGCCCCAGGAGCCAGGTCAGGACATTTTTAACCCTAGTCAGGGATCAAATGTCAGAGGACATGTACTTCTGTACCTCCTTTTGGATACTTTAGGGAAGAGAAGCATTCACAGTAGAGAGAATGAAGGACTTTAAATGTTTGTTCCCAGAGCATCTTGGAGGAGCTTCCGGTGGGCAACATCACCAGCCTCAGAAGCAATCCAACTTAGTCAGAGCCCCTTATTGTCTCACTCAAGAGGGCCAGATGTATGTATTCTCATGAAGAATAATGAAAAAACCTGCTTGCAGGGGCTTGGGAACTTAACCCAGGGAACCTACCTACCACAACCTGCAAGACCCCTTCCAGTCAGATACAGAGTGTGCAGCCAACAGGGGGCGCCTGGGAGCCACGTGTCCATCTTGTGTCCCACCAGACTCCAGCCAGCAGCCTCTACTTCTCTATACTACAAAAAACATAGTTGTGAATGTTCTCAAATTAACCATGTTCTATAAGAGAGATTCCAGAACAATCTACAGGAATCTCTGGAAATGACCACCTAAAGATTATCTGAGTATTCAAAGCCTCATTCTTCATAATAAAGCTTGTATTTGGCAATCTCTCTCCCATAACAGTTGCTGAGTATGAATATGCAGAGTCATTTGTATGCATAACATACCTTTAATTTATTTCTTTTCCTTGTCACGAGCACTTATAAAGACATGCGTTACAAATCTGCAGTGAGACTCCAAACACATACTTCTTGTTCTTCAGTGACTTTTACAGATCTTCCCCATGCCCAACCACCAATTTTAAAAGTATTCCTTGATGAGGCACTTGTTGATCTGGGACTTTTACCACAGGCATCATGTTACACTGCAGCATGACCTTGCTTGGCATGAAGCACCATAAAAGTCACACAAAAGGGCTCCATTCACAAGGATGCCGGTGGTATAGTCTGTCTGGATAACCAGAGCTTACTTTAAAGGATATGAACAGAGTCAGCTCCCCTGGCCATTTGTCTTAAAATTAGAGACTTTCAACTTCTGCATACAACAGGCCACACAGCACGGTTGGGTAATAAAAATAACCTGACATGAAATAAGTAAGTAAAGTATAGTGAGAAAGAATTAATCAGATCATCTAAAGAGTTATGTGGCTGTGGCACATTATGAGGAATTATTTAAGTTATAATTTTCACATGGGTTATGTTCTAGATCAGTAAAAATGCCACATGTGGTTGAAAAACAATTATGAAGGTCTGCTATTCTTGCCATAAAATTTCCCGAGACTGTATAGTAGATTGCATTGGGACTACCCCTCATATTTGTAGACACCTAAACTTAAGGAAAGCATTTTTCTTTCAGGTAATCAGACCCAAAGTCAGAAACCATGGGAAGAATGGTAGATGGAAATGCTAATGTGTTTGGCATCCACCATGGAGGTGTAAAAAGCCCCCTGCAGACTGGTGCAGACACACAGCTCTGCTCAGAAACCTGGGAGCTCAGGCAATGGGTTGAGAAATGGAACCTGAGCAGCGAACTTGCTGGCTGGAATCAATCCCAGGGCAACCCTAAAGAGCTCCCCACCTACTCTGGGGGGACTGGGGCCCAAGAAAGAGCATCAGTTTGGTGTTCAGTGGGATCATAGACCTGAGTCACAGTTACATGTCTCTTAGCACACAGTACAGCTGTTATTTCATCCAACTGGCCGGCAGGGCCAGCACAGCGGGACCCCAGGACTCAGTTTCCTGAGGCAACATCTCTGCAACTGAAATGCCTGTCCCTTGTACAATATCTTTGGCCATTCTATCAAGCTTTCCTTTGTCTCACTCAGGAGTGCTAGGTGTATGTATTCTCATGAAGAATAATGGAAAAGCTCGCTTGCAGGGGATTGGGGAGTTAGGTTGTGTCTCTAGTTCTAGCCAAGGCTGAGTGAGCCTCCCCAGTTCAGACAAGGTTGCCTGCCTCTCTGTGATATCACAAAATAGGCAGGGCTTTGCCCTCCCTCACAGAGTTGAGCAGTGAGATCAACCACAGCAAAACTACACAGACTGGACACTGAAAAGTTTTCTCTTCCAATAAAGCTGAGGAAAAACTGACCAAAAATGGTAACTATCAACTTCTTTAGCATATTGGGAAATTGACAAAATATTAGCAACAATTCAGGGAGCAATTTATTCAAGAAAAATGGCTGGATTTTGATAAGATCAGTGAGCTACCAGGCATCTAACTTATGCTACTCCCATCTCTCCTATGATTCTGGCAAGAGCAGCATCCACCAAACCTCAGAGGGAGAAGGGGGAGCTCCTCACCACCCCATTCCCATGGTATGACTGGATTGTGGCTCCCAAAAAAATCACTTGCATGGCTGCCTTTGTCAGACCTGACTCATAGTTTACCCAGTGGGAATCCCTTCACTTCTGGAGGCGTTCATCTTTTTTTTTTTTCTTTTTCTTTCCTTTCTTGTTTTTTTTTTTTTTTTTTTTTGTTGTTGTTAATGTATTTAGTACAGTGTCTTACTGCGCAGATCAGATTCATAGAGATCCTCTTGTTTTCAGCCTCCAAGTGCTGGGATTATAGGTGCATACCACCATTACCACTTTCAATGGCTGTCTCAGTGAACCCCTGGGGCAGGTCCAGCATGGCAGGCCGGGGATTGAACCCTTAGCCCTGTGTCTGACTAAGCAGGCATTTTAATCTGCTGAGCTATCTGGCTAGCCTTTGGTTTCTATTTACAATATTTGTGTTCCCTCCCCTGAGTTAAAAAACAATTGCAATGATATACATATGATATATATATATATATATATATTAGTTAAAATAATTATACTACTAATTTCTAGTTTATTGAAAGAAAAAAGTTAATGTTTTAAAATCAATTTTGCATACCTATGTCTGGTAATCTGAACAACTACTTTGAAAATAACAATATGCAAGATAACAACCATTGTTGATTTCCTATCACCTTATTTTGAAATTCTCTATCAGTGTTAATGTTTTTTTTAATTTTATTCTCTTTAAAATGAAAAGCTGCATAGAGCAATAATTAGAAATGTGCATTGATGGGCGTACAATATAGAAAGATATAATTTATGTAAAAATAACAGCGTAAAGGGCAGAGCAGGGACTAGAGCTGCATGGCACAGTCCCTGATGCTAAATTAGTATTTTATATTTTATGCCATTTTGTTCCTAGTTTACTTCTCTCTTTGAGATTATTTTCTCATATATCATTTTAACTCCTTCGTCTTTCCCTTTAATATAATTTTAAATGATTTTCTTATTGGTTGTCCTAAGGGTTATAATTAGAATCTTAAATAATTTAAAGTCAGTTTAATGCTAGCTAGATTTCAGTACTGAGTAAATTAGGTTGATATTAGCCCAAATAAAGTCAGATATATGGAAAATAAACATCAAGATGGCAGACATAGATCTTCTTTATCAATAATTGAATTAAATATTAATCAACAAAGCACTCCAATAAAAAGGCAGAGATTAGGGCCAGCCAGGTGGCTCAGCAGACTAAAGGGCCTGCTTAGGCAGAGTGCAGTGGCCAGGGTTCAATCCTCACCGTGCTGTCCTAGCCCCACCCCCAGGGAATACTGAGATGGCAACTGAGACTGGGTGTGGTGGCACATGCCTGTAATCCCAGAGTTTGGGAGGCTGAAAACAGGAGAATCACTACGAGTCTGATCTACATAGTGAGACCCTCTACTAATACATAAAAAAGGCAGAGATTAACAGGACAGATTTTTAAAAAACAATATCCAGCTACACGTTGCCTGAAAGAGATATGCTTCAAAATCCAAGACACAAATAAATTGAAAGCAAAGAAATGGAAATGAAGGGCTTATGCAAAGAGTGACCAAAACAGAACTGTCACAGTTCTACAAACATCACACAAGAGAGAATTTAAGACAAATATAATCACCAGACACAGAAAAGGACATTTTATAGCAATGAAAGTGTCAAACTATGAAATGATATAACAACTATAAACATACATGCACCTAACAATACAGCCCCAAAATAGGGGGTTTTTTGTTTGTTTTTTAAATACTGGGAAGTCCCTTTGCTGCTGGTGGTATTTGTTTGGTTTCTATTTATAACACTTGTTCTCCCCTGAGTTGAAAGACAACTGCAAAGAGCAATAACTACAAATATACATTGGTGGGCATACAATATATAAAGATATAATTTATGTGAAAATAACAGTGCAAAGGACAGGGAAGGGACTAAAACTACACAAGGACCTCATACATATAGGGCAAATGCTCTACCACTGTATTGCATCCCCTAGACCTCTTTATTTTTTTTATTTTGAAACAGGGTCTAATCAAGTCGGCCTCCAATCTGTGACCTTCCTGAGTCAGCCTCCCAAGTAATAGGGACTACAAGCATATGACACCACGCCCTGCTCAAAATGGATTCTAGAGACAAAAGTAGAAGATTAAATATTAATATTTGGAGATTTTGACCAATTTTCAATAATGGAGCTAACAGCTGCACCATCATCAAGGCCATAGAAGACTTTTGGACACCACTAATCAGTTAGACCTAATGAACTTTTGCAGAGCACCTCACAGTAGATTGAACATTCTTCTTCCAGGATTGACACTGCTTAGGCAGTAAACAAATCTCAGTCAACTTAAAGGATTGATATGTCTTTCAAAGTAGATTCTCTGAACACAATGGGAAAAAATTAGAAACCAAAACCGATTTGTGAATTCACAGTACATGAAAGTAAACAAAAACTTCTAAAGAAAATGGTTCAATGAAGAAATCACGATGGAAATTAGAAAATATTTTGAGGTGATTGATAATGAAAGTACAGCATTACCAAATTATGAAATTCAGTGAAAGTGATGATCAGAAATTTATAACTACAAATGCCTACATTTAAAAAATGCAAATAAAGAATTTGATCTTCCATCTTAGAAACCAGAAAAAATATGAACAAAATAAAACCAACTAAAGGAAGAAAAACATAAAGGGGAAAATAAATGAAATATGGAATAGAAGGATAATGACAAAAGATACAAAAACAAAGTAGTTGATTCTTGAAAATTGACTGCACTTTAACCAGAATGACAAAGATATGAGAGAAGACTTTAATTACAAGATCAAAGATTAAAGAGGAAACATTACTGTTTACCTTACAAAAATAAAAATGAACTAAATGTTAATTCTAAGAGACTGCTATGTAAAAAGTGCTATATAAGAGAATTCTATAAACAAGAGCATGCCAAAAATAAGTCTGTATTTCTATATTAAATGGAAAAATTCCTACAGAGATACAAACATCTCCAGGACAAATCAAAATGATTTCACAAGAAATTTAAAACCTGAATAGACTCATAGCAACCAATAAAGAGATCAAATTAGTAATAATGATCATAAAAATATTAACAACGACTACAGCATAATACTAACTAGATTTCAGTACTAAATAAGTTAAGTTGACATTAGCCCAAATAAAGTCAGATGCATAGAAAGCAAACATCAAAATGACAGACATAGATCCACTTTATCAATAATTGAATTAAATATTAATTGATAAAGCACCCCAATAAAAAGGTGCAGATTAACAGGATAGGTTTAAAAAAAAAAAAAAAGATCTAGCTGTGTGCTGCTAAGAATACTGAGAAGCCTGTGGCCAAGTGTTTTCACTAGTGAAATCTACCAAATATTTAAAGAAGAATCAATATTCTTTATTTATTTATAAAGAGAATAGGAGACAAGTACAAATCTTGAAATTTTTTTGCCTCAGTATGTATTTCATGCTTTTGGCCCCCTAAGCCCTTGTGTTCTCACTGGTGATAAGGTCGGGTAGATCCTGCCAATGCCTCCACACCTACCCTGAGCCAGCTGGATCTCAAGGTCCTGCCTCTCCGTGGGACTGCAGATTCAGGCCTTTTTCTATAGATCTGCAAATCACTACCTGCCTCCCTAGTACTTAAGATTTTTACCTGGGACCTCAATAACTATAAGTGCCCCAGGCCCACCAGCATGCTGAGTGCCCCCGGGAACTGTAATAGAAGCTGCCTTCCCCTCTTAGTCACTCCTAGTCATTGAAAGGATGCTCTCCATCCAAACTGAACTAATCCCAACTAAAACAGTGAAGGAGTATTTCTCACTTCATTCTATGAGACAGTGTTACTCTTATTCTGAAACCAGATGAAGGTATCACAAAAAACCAAAAAACACAGACCAATGTCCTCAGAAACTCAAACTTCCTTGTAATTCTTCAACTGAACCCAGCAACATAGAAAAAAATTATACCAATAGCCAAATGGGATTTATCCCAGTATTGCAAGGTCAGTTCAACCCATAAAACTCACCATACACCATAGTAATAGATTGGTTCCTTGGCTGACAAAATTATAGCCATCCTAATAGATGCAAAAAAGCATTTAAGAAACCCTATAAGTATGAATTGTAAAAAGATGCAACAAAGAAAAAGACAAACTTCCTCAACCTGGTAAAGTTCATCTACAAAATTCCATAGTTAACATCTTCATGATTAAATAAAAACCTCAAGCTTTTCCCTAAGACAAAGAATATGTACCCTCATCACTTCCACATGACACCACACTGGAGGTCCTAGCTCAGGAAATTGGGCTGGAAAAAAATATGAAAGACATTTGTGTGGAAAAGCTTTCCTATCTATAATTGCAAGTGACATGTATATTGAAAATCCAAAGGAAATCTCTCTCTCTCTCTCTCTCTCTCTCTCTCTCTCTCTCTCTCTCTC